>OX596383.1:12064223-12244223 GCA_951394425.1 Tipula unca | reverse complement strand
ATCCGGGAAAAAATAGAACTGACTAGATGCTTTAAATGCCACGGTTATGGGCATCGTTCATGGAACTGTAGAAGCGAAGCGGACAGATCAAAGCTCTGCAGGAGATGTGGTGAGGAAGGGCACTTTGCTAAGACATGCCAAAAAGAGTCAAAATGCATGCTATGCGACGAAACGGTCAAAGGCTGTAGCAAACACGTAACTGGTAGTGGTAGATGTCCGGTATACCAGAAAGCGCTGCAAAAAGAGCGTGGTAAATGAAAGTCATCCAAGTCAATCTGAACCACTGTGAGGCTGCGCAGGACCTCCTGCAGCAATCCATACAGGAAGTGAAAGCGGACATTGTAATTGTATGTGAGCAATATAGGAACCTTGATAGACGGTGTTGGGCTTCAGATAGATCGAATCGAGCTGCTGTATGGGGTTGTGGTACCTACCCCCTACAGGAAGTTGGTGTGAGTTCTGTACCCGGGTTTGTTAGAGCCAAAGTGAACGGCGTTCATATTTATAGTTGCTACGCACCTCCTAGTGCATCGATTGAAGAATTTAAAACATTTCTCGATCAATTAACGGATGATGCACGGAGCCACAACCCAATGCTCATAGCCGGGGATTTTAATGCATGGTCCGTAGAGTGGGGAAGTATAGAAACCAGTAGCAGAGGAATCGCATTGCATGAAGCCTTCGCATCATTGCCGGTTGTATTAATGAATACAGGAAATACACCTACTTTCTGTAGAGGAAATGCAACCTCGATAGTTGATCTGACGTTTGTGAGCCATTGTCTTGCCGATAGAGTAGTAGCGTGGAAAGTGAGCGATCTATATACGCATAGTGATCATCAAGCTATTGTGTATGAACTGGCGGATAGTAAACCCCAAAGTGCTATAGTTAGACACAGGAAGAGAATAGGATGGAAGTCCGCAGCGTTCGATGAGAACATTTTCCGTCTAATGATGGAGGATCTTACTCTATCTGGTACCGCAAGTAACAAAGCCGTCCAGCTTATGAGGCATGTTACAAGAGCCTGTGATGCAGCAATGCCAAGAAGGATGGTGGATAATCGTAGAAAACCAGTCTTCTGGTGGAACGACGAGATTTCTGAATTACGTAAAAGATGCCTGAACACAAGAAGGCGATACCAGCGTACTAGACACGTCGAAAACTCTCCCCTTCGACAACAATATTGTAAAGCTCGATCGGAGCTTAAGCATGCCATTAAAGAAAGTAAGCGTAAATGCTTTCGCGAACTGTGCGAGGAGGTCGACCGCGACCCCTGGGGTAGACCTTACCGATTGGTAATGAAAAAACTCAGAAACAATTACGCCACTGCTCCCACATGCCCGGCAATGCTGTCTGACATAGTGAGTCACCTGTTTCCGCAGCAACCCGATTGTGTGTTAGAGGTATTAGGCAACGAGGAGGATGATATAACACCAGTTACTGAGGAGGAGGTTCTGAAGGCATGTGGCAAAGTGGGTAACAATAAAGCTCCTGGCCCGGATAACATTCCGAATATTGCATTCAAGTCGGCGGTTAAAGCATACCCAAACATATTCACGGAAGTATATACTGCATGCTTAGTTGAGGGGGTGTTCCCTAGTAAATGGAAGGAACAGAGACTAGTATTGTTGCCAAAAGGAGACAAACCACCCGGTGAGCCGTCATCCTGGCGTCCCATCTGTCTGTTGGATACGGCAGGCAAAACCCTAGAGAGAGTTGTATGTGACCGGTTACAAGAGGCTATAGTTAGAGCAGGAAACCTGGCAGAGCAGCAGTATGGCTTTCGAAAGGCGCGCTCAACAGTGGATGCGATTAAAGTGGTTGCAGATACGGCACACCACGCGATATCCGGTTCTCGATGGCTACGTGGTAGTAAAAAATACTGTGCCATAGTTACATTGGACGTGAAAAACGCATTCAACACGGCGAATTGGAGCTGCATATTTAACGCACTGACGCGGATGAACGTACCGAGGTACCTGCTGAGGCTAGTTTCCAGCTACTTTAGCGAGAGGGTCTTGATGTATGATACGGAGGAAGGAAAGAAAACATACGAGGTTACAGGTGGAGTTCCTCAAGGTTCAGTGTTAGGTCCTACACTCTGGAATGTGATGTACGATGGTGTACTTCGGCTGCCCATACCAAGGGATGCGCAGGTGATTGGATTTGCGGACGATATCGCGATTGTAGTTGTCGCAAAACACAGAGAGGAGGTTGTGGACATCTGTAATAGGACGGTCAGACTTATTCAACAGTGGTTAACATCTGCTGGGCTGCAACTAGCAGAACATAAAACAGAAGCTGTCCTTATTACTAGCCGAAAAGTAATGGAGAACGTAACCTTAGAGATTGGAGCCCAACAAATTGTTAGTCAGCCATCCATCAGATACCTAGGAGTAATGATCGATGCCAGATTGTCATATAAGACACATCTCATTACCACCAGCGAGCGAGCAAGAAGAGTTAATGCGGCACTAGCACGAATAATGCCGAATACAAGAGGGGCGCGGATGAGCAGCAGAGTTCTGCTCGCCAACGTCGTTACATCTATAATGATGTATGGGGCGCCAATCTGGGTCAACTCGTTGGAGAAAAATACTTATAGACAAACAGTAGCAACAGTTCAGAGGTTAAGTGCTCTGAGAATATTGTGCGCATTTCGGACGGTGTCAGAAGATGCTGCTTGTGTTCTTGCGGGAATGCCCCCAATAGATCTACTTGCAAAGGAGCGCCAAACCACTTACCTGCGTCGTGGTCAAGGAACAAAAGCGGAGAACCACCGATTAGCACGTGCTGAGACGATCACTGTATGGCAGAGAAGATGGAGTGAGTCGACGAATGGTAGATGGACCCATCGCCTGATTCCCTACATCGAGGCGTGGCTAAACAGGCGACACGGTGAAGTGGATTACCATTTGACGCAGTTTCTGACGGGTCATGGTTGCTTTAGATCATACCTGTTCAAATTCAAGCACGAAGAGTCACCAGATTGCCCTTTATGCATCGGAGTAACGGAGAATGTAGAGCACGTATTATTCGAGTGTCCACGATTTGCTGAGGAGAGAAAGAGTATCTGTGTACGTGGGGTCCAACGAACGCCGGAAAATATAGTGGAGTTTATGCTGGCGTCTCAAGATGGGTGGAACGCCGTAAGCGGAAGTGTCTCACGGATAACGAGTGAGTTGAGACGCCTCGAAAGAAGCAGAAATTCAGTGAGGAGTTAATTCCATCCGAGCAGCGAAAGCTGAGCCTGCCTCGTGAAGTAATACCTAACGGTAGTTCCACGGGGCCGAACGGTATGGTTTATCGGGGGTGGTGGTTTGGTCGGTAAGAATCCGACACTTTCACGTGTTGATATATGGGTTCACACGTGAAGCCTATCGAAGGTTCCCCTCCTCCGCCCATAGAAAAAAAAAAAAAAAAAAAAAAAAAACATATACATACATATACATATACATACATATACATATCCCGTGGGAGTTGCAAGTCTCCTATCGGGCGCGTCCTCAGGTGGCGGATAGGGGGTTGCCCTCACTGGTTTACCGGCGGGTAAGTGGGAAATAATATACCACTCGTGGACCAAAACTTGCAGAAGCGTCTGTTCACCAGGAGGTGCGACTTCGTACGTGGGAGTGGAATCCAGAAGCGTCTGTCCATAGTGGGCGGCTTTCTGGTCAGCGTCTGTTCTCCGGGAGGAGCGGCTGCGTAAAAGGTCCTGGCAGTAGGCTAAAAATGCTAGGGGCGGATCCCTGAATAAAAATCCAAGATGCCAGATCAGGAGAAAAAAAAATTGAGTACGGTGCAGGGAGTAGGAAACCCAGTACCGGCGGTTTTTGGGAGTGGGCAAGCGGGCTCCCAGCCGTCGTCATCCAGTAACCGCAATGTTCCAGCAGTGGAGAACTTGGCTGTTGGTGCATTAAATACTACAAGTATGCGTACGACAGAGGCGGAAGCCTTTTTTAGGAGCAACCGAGTGACGAGGTCACCAGTAAAGGAAAGTCAGCCTAGTGTGGCAGCACTTCCGCCACTCGATCTCGCAGAACGCAGCGAGCGAGAGCGATGGTAATGTAATCGACCAGAGACTACAGAAACTAAAGTCGCATATCGAGAGCTTGCAATTGTATGTGAAGGATAGGCACAACGTCCATCAGGAGATAAAAAGGATGCTGCGCCTGATCAGGGCATCTTTTGGCGATCTTGAGTTGGAGATCAGATGCGTGAGTACCAGAGCTGAGGACACCATCCAACAAGCAAAAGAAGCGGTTAGAGTACCCCACAATTGGATCCTCAAACCACAAGTAGGAGGAATATTAGTGGAAAATACTCTTCCGGAAATAATGACGCCTCCATCGGGCCAAATTGGCACCGGTGGGGACTCAGTGAAGAGAAGAAGGGAAAATGAAAAGGGGAGTGATCGGTCCGGGCGAACCCCCGATCAAAAAAAGAAAAGAGATGATACCAGGATGGTAAACCCGGTGAACAGGAAGGAAACCGATGTAAGCACGGGCGAAAATTTAGGATTGGAAGGGCAGGATGAAAATCCGGAAGAATGGACGAAAGTAACCATCAAATCAGCCAGAAAGAAGAAGAGTAGAGGCGCAAGAAAGCGCAAGAAACTGAAACCGGACGCTATAATCGTTGAAAAACTAGGAGATGTCTCATACGCCGATATTCTCCGCAAAGTGAAGTGCGACCCGAACCTGAAAGAGCTAGGTGAGAATGTTGGCCGCATTAGAAGAACCCGGGGAGGCGAAATGCTGCTCGAATTCAATAGAGACTCCAATAAGAAGAGCTCTGACTATTGGGAGCTAGTAAAAACTACGTTAGGAGAACAGGCCAAGGTTAGAGCCCTATCGCAGGAAATCACCCTAGAATGCAGGGACTTGATGAAATTACAACGAAAGAGGACATCCAGCAGGCGCTTAAAGCTTTCGGGCTGGAAAACTTGCACGAATCTGCTAACAAGAATTTGAGGAAAGGATATGGGGGCACACAGATAGCAATAATTAGTTTACCTGTGGAAGCAGCATACAAACTATTAAACGCCGGGAAAGTAAAGATTGGCTGGGTAGTTTGTAAAGTTAGGGAGCTGATTCAACCAAAAATATGCTATAGGTGTCTAGAGTTTGGTCATATCGCAAAAGACTGCAACAACTGCGATAGATCTAAACTCTGTAGAAGATGTGGCGAAATCGGGCACATGGCGAGGACATGCAAGAAGGATCCAAAGTGCATGCTCTGCACTGGTGAACAAGGGCATATCGCAGGGAGCAGTAGGTGTCCACTATACAGGAGGGAAATCTCAGCCCGCAGATGAAAGTAATACAGATAAATCTTAACCACTGTGAGGCAGCTCAAGATCTCCTTGGGCAAGTTGTAAGAGACACAAAATCAGACGTGGTCTTAATGTCGGAACCATTCAAAATACCCATAAATAATGTATGGATATCAGACCGGACCGGAAAGGCGGCAATATGGGTTTGCGGAGAATACCCCTTCCAGGAAGCTAAAGTGCGGCAAGAGGACGAATATGCACTGGCAAAGATCAATAATATATATTTCTTTAGTTGCTATGCCCCTCCAAGTCTACATCTGTCAGAGTACGAAGCGATGCTCGCTAAAATTGTGGCGGAGGCAAGAGGGCACCATCCAATTGTTATTGCTGGGGACTTCAATGCATGGGCCGAGGAGTGGGGTAGCAAATATACTAACATTAGAGGCAACACATTGTTAGAGGCGTTTTCCCAACTGGACGTCATTCTAGTGAACAGAGGCAACACCAGCACCTTTCGTAAGAATGGTCACCAATCCGTGATCGACATTACTTTTACAAGTAGTCAACTAGCAAGGGAAATTAAATGGCATGTCAGTGAACGATACACTCATAGTGATCACCAAGCGGTGTTTTTTGAAGTAGGATCTCAGAGCAAGGCAAAATTGAAGCCAATGACCTGGAAAAGAAGAGGCTGGGTGCCCGATGCTCTGGACGAAGAACTCTTTCGGGAATTGGTCCAAGACATTAGTATACCGGCAAGCACAGCCGAAGACAAAGTCAACCACGTGGCCAGGCAACTCTACAGGGCATGTGACGCATCTATGCCAAAAAGGACAGCAAACCATAGAAGGAAACCAGCCTACTGGTGGAACGAGGACATTAAGGAACTAAGGGCTAAATGTCACAAGGCCAGAAGAAGAAGTCAAAGATCTGCCAGATGCCCCGAATATGAGGAGCTAAATCGAGAGTACATAAGGCTGAGGAAACTGCTTCGTGATGAAATAAGGAGAAGCAAGAGGGAGAGTTTCAAACAACTGTGTGACGCGGCAGACGCAAGCCCATGGGGCAGCGCTTACAGAGTGATCATGTCCAGAATAAAAGGCCAAAGAACCCCTCAAGAAAGGTGTCCAGAGATGCTGCAAAAGATCGTCAAGACTCTTTTCCCGCAGCACCTTCCAAAACCTGGTAATCGAGAGGATGATCACACGAAGGAATATATGGAGAATATACCGGAAGTGACGGTAGAAGAGACATTGAACGCGTGCGGCCAAGTGGGTGTAAACAAGGCCCCTGGTCCAGATCTAGTACCCAACAAAGCGCTCAAAGTGGCTATACGAAGTAACCCTAACCTCTTCGTCAATATAGCGCAGTCCTGCCTAGAGGAAGGAGTATTTCCCAGGATATGGAAAAGGCAGAGACTGGTACCCTTGCCAAAAGCAGGAAAACCACCAGGTGAACCATCCTCATATCGCCCAATCTGCCTGCTCGATACAGGGGGAAAAATACTGGAGCGCATTATTCAGAATAGGTTGCTCCCGATTACAGAAGGAGATGGCGGTCTCTCGTCTCAACAATTCGGATTTCGCAAGGCACGATCCACATTGGATGCTATTAATGCAGTGGTATCTAAGGCCAAAGGAGCCTTACAGGGAAAAAGATGGAAAGGAGGAACTAAACAGTACTGTGCGGTTGCCACACTCGACGTTAAAAACGCATTCAACACAGCTAACTGGGCCCATATTATGGATTCCCTACGAAAGTTGAATGTTCCGGCCTACCTCTTGAAGATACTAGATAGCTACTTCGAGGATAGTGTTAGAGTACGACACTGAGGATGGTCCCATGGAATACAACATAACAGCTGGAGTTCCACAAGGTTCCGTTCTGGGGCCAATCTTGTTGAACATTATGTACGACAACGTACTAAAGCTACGAATCCCAGATGAAGCAGAAGTGATAGGGTTTGCCGATGACATCGCGATAGTGGTGTCTGCAAAGCACCTGGATGAAATTGAGATGATCACTAACGAGGCGATTGCAATAGTGAGGGACTGGCTGGAATCCGTTGGCCTGGAACTGGCGGAGCACAAAACAGAAGCAGTGCTGATTAGTAGCCGTAAAAAACGGGAAACGGTGTCGTTTAAGGTTGGGAACCACGTCATAAAGTCCAAAGAAGCGGTAAAATATTTGGGAATTATGCTTGATGACAGATTAAACTTCAAGAGTCACATAGATTATACGTGCGGAAAAGCATCGAGGGTGTACTCGGCGCTCTCCAATATGCTACCAAATGTTGGTGGCCCAAGAAGCAGTAGACGTCTTCTTCTGTCCAGAGTGGTAAGCTCAGTGCTACTGTACGGGGCTCCGATCTGGTCAGAGGCACTGGAGGTAAAATGCTACAGGAGACGGCTGGCACAAGTCTATAGGCTAAGCACCCTTAGGGTCATCAGTGCATATAGAACCACCTCAGAAGAAGCAGCATGCGTCATAGCCGGAATGATACCGATTGATATCATGGCGAACGAGGCGAAAAGAATATATGAGGCTAAGAAACACAGTTCTACAGTCGGTCAGGCTATCCAAACGACAGAAAGAGCCAAATCCGTGCAAAGTTGGCAGGAACGTTGGGATAATGCGACGAAAGGACGTTGGACACACAGATTGATTCCGAATATCAAACCCTGGATGAATCGCAAACACGGAGATGAATTACCATTTAACCCAATTCCTAACAGGACACGGTGAGTACCGAAGTTATCTGCATCGCTTTGGGCATGATGACACTCCTCTCTGTCCAACGTGCAATAAAGTAGAAAACCCGGAACACGCATTATTCGAGTGTCCGCGATTTGAGACTGAGAGAATGGACCTGTGTATTACCATAAACACAAACTTAGGTCCGGACAACATAGTGGATGAAATGCTGAAATCACAGCAAATATGGGATGCCTGCTGCGCTACCATAACTAAGGTGCAAAAGGAGCTAAGGCGATTAGAAGCGGCTAGAAACGTGTGAGTAGAAATACTAAGACCGCCCCCCTAATACTTTGCGGTGGTCCCGGGGGGAATAACGGTCCGGCGAGAGGAGGCGGTTTTAGTGGGTAAAAATCCCACACGGCGGTAAGTACACTTATCGTGTCTTTTGAAGATTTCCCCTCCTCGAAAAAAAAAAAAAAAAAAAAATATACATATACATATATATATATATATATATATATATATATATATATATATATATATATATATATATATATATATATATATATATATATATATATTTATATATATATATTTATATATATATATATATATATATATATATATATATATATATATATATGTATATTTATATATATATATTTATATATATATATATATATATATATATATATATATATATATATATATATATATATATATATACATATATATATATATATATATATATATATATATATATATATATATACATATATATATACATATATATATATACATATATATATATATATATATATATATATATATATACATATATATATATACATATATATATATATATATATATACATATATATATATACATATATATATATATATATATACATATATATATACATATATATATATATATACATATATATATATATATATATATATATATATATATACATATATATATACATATATATATATATATATGCATATATATATATATATATATATATACATATATATATACAGCCATTCCATGCGAAATCAGACACCCATCCGGGGGCAAGGTGTCCAATTTTTATGAAATTCGGGGAGATGGTAGATATAGATTTCAAAAAAAATATAATTTGCATGATCACTAGCAAAACAATTTGATTCAGTAAAAGCCATCAGAAAAACTCACGATTATCATTACTTTGTTTCCAATGGTAACAACCACATCACAGCGCGTCGAGTTTCCAATTCTGATGAGTTTTATAATTTTAAATTAATATAATTTGTAAATAAATTAACTTTATTGGATAAAAGTGTAAAAGAAAGAACCAAAACATGAATTTCGTAGTTTAGAATTAATAATTGTACTGAAATGTTAAATTCCACCGTAACTTGTTATGACGTTTTGTTCTATAAAACTCGAACACGTTGAGTCTTCATCGTGAAAGTTGGCTTATTTGAAAGGTATTGTCAAGTGCTTTACGATAAAAAAATAAAAAATTAAAACAAAGGGTGAGCATTTCGATTTTTCAGCAAAATACTATTTAAAACTGAAATTTAAACGATATATTGTACATTAACACCAAAGTTTAAAACGGTTACTTGAAAGTATGTACAATTGTCTTTCCAATGAGCTATTACACGTGAAAATCGGACAAGGAATACTTAATTTACACGAATTTAAAAATGTGAACATTAGCGTTTCCGACAAAAACAAATCTCCCTGAATTTCAAAAAAATTGGACACCTTGTCCCCGAATGGGTGTCTGATTTCGCGTGGAATGGCTGTATACATATATATATATATATATATATATATATATATATATATATATATATATATATATATATATATATATATATATATATATATATATATATATATATATATATATATATATATATATATATATATATATATATATATATATATATATATATATATATATATATATATATATATATATACATATATATATATATATATATATATATATATATATATATATATATATATATATATATATATATATATATATATATATATATATATATATATATATATATATATATATATATACATATATATACATATAAATATATACATATAAATATATACATATATATATACATATATATATACATATATATATATATATATATATATATATATACATTTATAAAGTTTGCTCGCAGTCTTTACTGTACTGGATATTAAGGGTTATGTATACCTTAAAGCACAGATCAATTGCGTTTAATAAGTTTTCAGATTTATAATATATGTTTCTATCCACATAAACGTAAAAATTTGTTAACTGACCATTTTTAATACCGCAAATAAATGGTTGCATTTTTAAACCTTTACCGGCATATTTTACACCTCTTTGCTCTATAATATTTTCCAAATTCTTAAGAGAATCCACAATTTGTAGTTGTCCTTCCTGCGAGTCCTTGATGCTGGGTTTCCATATTTTATTTCCACAGCTGATTCGTGCGGAAGGTTTGACTATGGCGTGTAGACACAACAGAATAAGTTGATCTCGTTCATCTGAAAAATATATGTTATTTAAATATTGTTCAAATATTGCTTTTCACATTTATAATTATATATTATACCTTCTCCGATGTTATCTGCTATTTCTAAAATAAGATTTTTTGTAGGGACATCTTTTATTGCAGATTTCATTTTTTCAATAGCAGTCGGTGCTATTATTTTCCATTCTTTGAATAGATTTTTTTTTTTTGTTGGATGTAATACCTCGAAGTCAATATCATACTAAAAAATTACAAAAGATAAGTTATAAATAATTTTAGTTGTATGTATATGAATTATAAATCAATCCCATACCAATGATGGAGCTCTTGCATCTTTTAAGAGAGGCCATTCTTCAAAAATTGCCATTCTTAAAAAGAAACTGGTGTTTTTGAGTTGTTGACCATCTATATTTAGATGTTTTCTCCCATAGTGTCTCAATTTTTTCCACTGCTCCGAGTGTCGCTGTAAAAACAATTTATCATCCTCTTCGCACTCGGCAATAATTGTTGTTTGAGGTTTAATAACAGATTCCTGGTCTTTGTGGGATTCGGAGTTTCTTTTAATTTTATGCAGTACATTTCTTTGCTTATTAAACAGTTTGCCTTTAGGATTCCCTATATTTCTTTTTTGGTAGTAAGCTGCCTGCAAATACATATGTTTAAACAGAATTTCAAGGGTCATAATAACTTTGAGTTGCCTTATGGGTTAAAGATATACGTGAAAATACAAAAAAAATGTATTGCTTAATAGTCATTTTTTCATCGTACATTCAATTATCCAGTTCTTGGACAAGTTTGAATAAAATTTTAAACTTACTACAGTTTCGCCATCAAAAAGTCTATGAATTTCTTCCGCATAGTACTGCATTTCATGGTGAGACATTTTTTTTATTGCTATTTGAATAATAATCAAGGATTACATCACAAATCATCTTTTGTTGGAGTTCGTTTAATTTATTAACATTTTTCTTATTTAGATTGATTAAAATGTTTCCATATTTTGATTTTTTTAAAATATCATCTAATTTCTATTTAAAAAAAAAATGTGGGTGTATACAAAAGATAGAAGAAAAACTAATAGCACAATCAATTATAACTGCTCTGACATTATTTTAATTAGACTTTAATAGAAATAAAATACTGCCTAATAAGTCAGATGTTGTGAATATTTAATTGTCAGAACAGCTGAACTAATGTGTAAATTATTTTTTAAATAGTAGAATTTAATCTCTAGAAGTGATATTTAATATTCAATGGATAACTTACTTCAAAATTCGGCGATTGCTCGTCGCTGTCGGAAAATTTTTTTTTGGTAACATCGGGACTCATGGATAGAGTACTTTCAGGTCGAATGCTGTATATCGAATTTGAATAGCTACTTCTCTTCCAAACTGTAACAGCATCATCAAATTCAAAGCGGTCCATTAATTTTGATTTTGGAATTAAATCATCCACATGATGTTTTTGAAGCATTTTTAAATACTTTATTTGCAGACTTTTTTCTGAGTTTTAAAGGAAATAGTATTATGTGTA
This sequence comes from Tipula unca, assembly GCA_951394425.1. Lineage (NCBI taxonomy): Eukaryota > Metazoa > Arthropoda > Insecta > Diptera > Tipulidae > Tipula > Tipula unca. The sequence goes on along the minus strand of OX596383.1, from coordinate 12,232,171 downwards.
TATATGTATATGTATATATATATATGTATATATATATATGTATATATGTATATGTGTATATATGTATATGTATATATATATGTATGTATATATATATATATATATATATATGTATGTATATATATATATATATATATATATGTATATATATATGTATATATTTATATGTATATATATGTATATATATGTATATATATATATATATATATATATATATATATATATATATATATATATATATATATATACATATATATATATATATATATATATATATATATATATATACATATATACATATATATACATATATATACATATAAATATATACATATATATATACATATATATATATATAATATATATATATATATACATTTATATATACATATATATATACATATACATATATACATATATATATATACATATACATATATACACATAATACTATTTCCTTTAAAACTCAGAAAAAAGTCTGCAAATAAAGTATTTAAAAATGCTTCAAAAACATCATGTGGATGATTTAATTCCAAAATCAAAATTAATGGACCGCTTTGAATTTGATGATGCTGTTACAGTTTGGAAGAGAAGTAGCTATTCAAATTCGATATACAGCATTCGACCTGAAAGTACTCTATCCATGAGTCCCGATGTTACCAAAAAAAAATTTTCCGACAGCGACGAGCAATCGCCGAATTTTGAAGTAAGTTATCCATTGAATATTAAATATCACTTCTAGAGATTAAATTCTACTATTTAAAAAATAATTTACACATTAGTTCAGCTGTTCTGACAATTAAATATTCACAACATCTGACTTATTAGGCAGTATTTTATTTCTATTAAAGTCTAATTAAAATAATGTCAGAGCAGTTATAATTGATTGTGCTATTAGTTTTTCTTCTATCTTTTGTATACACCCACATTTTTTTTTTAAATAGAAATTAGATCATATTTTTAAAAAATCAAAATATGGAAACATTTTAATCAATCTAAATAAGAAAAATGTTAATAAATTAAACGAACTCCAACAAAAGATGATTTGTGATGTAATCCTTGATTATTATTCAAATAGCAATAAAAAAAATGTCTCACCATGAAATGCAGTACTATGCGGAAGAAATTCATAGACTTTTTGATGGCGAAACTGTAGTAAGTTTAAAATTTTATTCAAACTTGTCCAAGAACTGGATAATTGAATGTACGATGAAAAAATGACTATTAAGCAATACATTTTTTTTGTATTTTCACGTATATCTTTAACCCATAAGGCAACTCAAAGTTATTATGACCCTTGAAATTCTGTTTAAACATATGTATTTGCAGGCAGCTTACTACCAAAAAAGAAATATAGGGAATCCTAAAGGCAAACTGTTTAATAAGCAAAGAAATGTACTGCATAAAATTAAAAGAAACTCCGAATCCCACAAAGACCAGGAATCTGTTATTAAACCTCAAACAACAATTATTGCCGAGTGCGAAGAGGATGATAAATTGTTTTTACAGCGACACTCGGAACAGTGGAAAAAATTGAGACACTATGGGAGAAAACATCTAAATATAGATGGTCAACAACTCAAAAACACCAGTTTCTTTTTAAGAATGGCAATTTTTGAAGAATGGCCTCTCTTAAAAGATGCAAGAGCTCCATCATTGGTATGGGATTGATTTATAATTCATATACATACAACTAAAATTATTTATAACTTATCTTTTGTAATTTTTTAGTATGATATTGACTTCGAGGTATTACATCCAACAAAAAAAAATAATCTATTCAAAGAATGGAAAATAATAGCACCGACTGCTATTGAAAAAATGAAATCTGCAATAAAAGATGTCCCTACAAAAAATCTTATTTTAGAAATAGCAGATAACATCGGAGAAGGTATAATATATAATTATAAATGTGAAAAGCAATATTTGAACAATATTTAAATAACATATATTTTTCAGATGAACGAGATCAACTTATTCTGTTGTGTCTACACGCCATAGTCAAACCTTCCGCACGAATCAGCTGTGGAAATAAAATATGGAAACCCAGCATCAAGGACTCGCAGGAAGGACAACTCAAATTGTGGATTCTCTTAAGAATTTGGAAAATATTATAGAGCAAAGAGGTGTAAAATATGCCGGTAAAGGTTTAAAAATGCAACCATTTATTTGCGGTATTAAAAATGGTCAGTTAACAAATTTTTACGTTTATGTGGATAGAAACATATATTATAAATCTGAAAACTTATTAAACGCAATTGATCTGTGCTTTAAGGTATACATAACCCTTAATATCCAGTACAGTAAAGACTGCGAGCAAATTTGGGAATTTTTCCAAAAATATTTTTACAAGATCCACACAGAGTACGATCAATATCCACAGTCGTCTAATTTTAAAACTTTCTTTGAATGACCAAATTTATCTTATAATTGCTGTCAGTGTAATAATACATTTTCGAACATAAACTTACTTACACAACACATTACTAGCCATCATAAATATATAAACTATTTCGTATGTAAACAAAATGATTGTTTACAATCATTTTCCACAAGGCATTTAAATAAAATACATTTAAACGAGATCAATTGCACGTTGGCAAAGGATCATAATTACGAGCATAATGCACATATTAAGAACTTAACCAATGTTCTAAATTCAATAATTGTAAGTGATTTCACATGTCAACAAAATTACTCGTTAGCATCTTGTAAAAACCTCAATACTCCTAAACCTACTTATGAATGGGATATAGAATTTCATAAAAATATATTATCTGCTATCAAATATCAGTTAATGGCGAATTGATTAATTATTCGGTTCATGTTAAGAGTTTAGGAATTTATCTCGATGGAGAACTTAAGTTTGACAAACACGTAATTAGGCGAAAGGTTACGTTTAGTCTGAGAAAGTTATGGAGTCTTTCCAGCTTTGCTGATGTAAAGCTTAAAATAAAATTTTTTCGTATATACATCCTTCCGTATTTTCTATACTCCCATTCGTCGTTTTTTGGACTGTCAAAAGAACAATTTTCCAGATTAAATCTATCTTTCAATTCTTGTATTCGATATGTTTACAATTTGAAAAAGTTTGACCATATTTCTCTGTACAAAAAATCACTATTGGGTTGTGATCTAAGCACGTTTTATGATTTTCACGTGGTTACATCAATTTATAAAATTCTTCAGGTAAAGAAACCTTCCTATCTGTATGGGAAACTTTCACGTCTGAGATCTCGACGCACTGGCAATATTTTACTACCGAAAAACCGGAGTAAAGTTCTTAATAGTTCATTTTTCGTCAGAGGAGGTGGTTTATGGAACTCTTTGCCGTCTAACATTAAATCGTCATCATCATTAGGCATTTTTCGTGAGAAGTGTAGGCAGTATTATTCTATTATTAATATCTAATTATTTTTATTATTATTATATTATTATTATTATTATTATTATTTTTACTATTATTTTTACTATTATTTTTATTATTATTATTTTTATTTTAGTTTGTATTGTATATTGTTTTAGTTTTAGTTCATTTTTTATTCTTACCTTAATTTGTAACGGCTAAAGCATATTTTAATAAGTTTATTATAACTTGTATATGTGAAATAAATAAAAATAAATAAATTGAGTTGCATAGTAAGGATAATTTTAATAGAAAAGATATTCTCTTTGAACAGAATCTAATTTCTGATTCCGTTAAAGCATCTTAAAATGGAGTAAATGAAATTTTAAAAACTGCAGAATCGCATGATTCTAATGTTGTAAATCATATTTCAAAATTAGGAAAATGAGTACCGAAATACTCGAAGTTTATAAAACAGAGCATACATTTTTCAATCACTTAATTGACCTAGATTTATTTAATTTTCCCTATGCATTCACTATAAATAATCAAATTAGTGAAATTACTCTAAAAAATATGCCAGTGCTAACTGAAGAGAAAATATCTGGTATTTTAATGCCATTAAAATTTCAACTTCGGAAATATTTTGAAACTCCTGGAATGCTAGAACAAACATTAAATCGCTTAATATTTCTTGAGAAATCGGATCAATTAGTTAATATTGTAAATGGTTCAGTATGGAAAGGCAAAGTGCAATCTTACCAAAGAAATAATATTGCCATTAGTAGTATTTTACATAGATGATTTTGGAATTAATAATGTACTTGGTCCACATGCAAAATCAATGTGTGCTTTATATTACTCAATTCCTGTCATATCAGAGCAATGTTTTTCGAAATTAGATCATATATTCCTAGCATCAATTTTTAAATCGGAAGATCTCAGTAATTTTGGGAATGAAAGATGTGTTTTCCCGTTAGTTGAAAAAGTAAATTCATTGTATGAAAATGGAATTATTTTAACAGTGGAAAACACAGAAGTTTGTTTAAAATTTAGAGTTCCTGTTATTTTAGGAGATAATTTAGGTTTAAATGGAATTCTAGGGCTGATTAAGTCTTTTAATTCTGGTTTTTACTGTAGATGTTGTTTGAGGAGCAGTGATCAAATGAAAACGGACATTGTTGAGTATAATGCATTTCTAAGAACTGAACTGGATTATAATACAAAAATGTTAAATCTAACAAAAATGGAATTACAAAAAACCGCCGGTATTAAAGAAAAGTCTGTACTCAATCAAATTAAACATTTTCATGTTACTAATAATTTTACTTTCGATATTATGCACGACATTTTCGAAGGAGTATGCCACTATGACCTAAGCAAAATATTGTTATTTTATTGTGGAAAAAAAATATTTTTCAATTGATTTCTTAAATTATCGTAAGCAGCATTTTTCATATGAAAGATCCGAAATTAACAACAAAGGGGTTCCTATAGAACTGGATTAAAAAATAAACATTTAAAAATGACATCTCGAGAAATGCAGACTTTCGTATTCTATCTACCTCTAATGATCGGTGATAAAGTACCCCCCAAAAATTCAGTTTGGTTGTTTTTAGGTATTTTACTAGATTTGATTGATATTGCTTCTATTTCCTTATTTCAATTCGGAATTATTAATTCAATTAGAAACCTTAATTTCCGAGCACAATAATCAGTATCAAATTCTATTTCTCGACTTACTAAAACCCAAATTTCATTTTATGGTTCATTACATAGGGTCAATTAAAAAATTTGGACCCTTAAAATATCTTTCATCTATGAGATTTGAGGCAAAACATCAGCAACTGAAAACGTATGCTACTACCACCAAATCAAGGAAAAACATATCATTTAGTTTAGCTTTAAAATGTGCACTAAAGTTCATGAAACCTGTTTTCAATCATTCTTTTACTTACTCGGAAGTCCGTTTTGATATTAAGAAACAGACAAAATTTGTTTTAGAACATACTCATTATTTTAAATACATAAAATTAAATAAATTACAAATAACTTCGTCACATTATACCCTTCCCAATTGTTCATATAAGGGCACTAAATATGAAGTTGGATACTTTTTAAATAAAATATTACAAGATGCTAATGTATGTAATGAAGAATCAAAATTGTTTTTTTCAGTTTTTTTTTATAAAATTATATTTAATAACCATTTAAAAAGTTATGAGATAGTTGAAAAATTAAATGAAGTTTACATATATGAAGCGGACTATTTTCAAAGCCCACCGATCCACTTACATATATTAGAAAATAAGAAATATTTTAGAGTTAAACGATACTTTGAATTAGATGTTTAATTGAGTATATGTGTAACATATATAGTAATTTATTATAATAAGTATGTAATAATATTATGAATATGGAACTATATTACTATATATAATAAATGTTTAAGTTAAAAAATATAAAACTATAATTATGATTAATGAATAAAATGAATTAATTTATAAATATCAATTAATTGTTTTAATAAATATTAAAATTTAATGGAATAAGAAATATTTTCTAGTGATAAGACGACGGTAAGGTAAGACGACTATGTTTCATCATAAGAATACTATGATTTCTGCTCAAGCGAGATTCCTTTGATATTTTAAACAGAAAACTTTTAAATTTGAAACATTTAGCTTTGCTATGAAAATTATATAGTTTGGTTTAATCAATATAATTTTAGAGTAAAGCTTGCCATGTTTTGGGTCAAAATTGTTGTACTCACAGGTTAAAGCGAATGCTAATTAAAACAAGAAGAGAAATAGTTAACGTAAGACTACGAATATAATAATAAGTATGAATCGTCTTGTTTAAAATGTAGAAAATCCTAGTTAAGAATTAAGACTATAATTCTTCTTTTAAAAACCCTATCGTATGGGGTCAAAAATATGCCGAAATTTTTTTATCTGTTAGCGAAAAATACTTAATAATTTTCTGTGTGTACTGCGAAACACAGAGGAATTCAGTGTAGATAGGGTGGTGGGAAAAATGGCGGTCGATAGATCACCCATTTCATCAGCTTCGAACTGCAACAAACGATTTCGAACTGATGACAACGAGGCTATGGAGGATGGATCTCAGCAATCCACCACACAGCCAGTAGGCGCTAACTCAGTCAGTCAGTGCACTAAAAGAGGCTTTGAAGGCATTACAATTGGTAATCAAACAGATATCCAAGATTAACTTGGGCGAAAGAGCAAAACTGCAAGATTGCCTAAATGCTATTGTAGACGCAAACCATTTGTTGAGCCTCGAGATAGCCGGTACTAAAGATCGACTTCAAGAACGATCAGAAATTAAATACTTTAATCTGAGAAAACAGACTCGTACACTCAGAATTTGAAACATGTGGTACCTCAGGTCTCTGTCCTAGTAGCAGAAAAAGCACGAAAGACCTAGTGGCAACCAACAAAGGTTGTCAGTATCAAAGCCATGGCTGGTAGAGAAACTTCCTTCACAAATAGTGAGGAGGTTAAAAAAAAAAAAACGAAACAAAAAAGTGCACAAAAAAGACGGAAGACGCTAAATGCGCTTTTTGCCGCAAGGCAAACAGGGCTTTTGACCATTCGTCACGCAGTAAAGTTTGTACCTCATACAAAATAGCTTAGAAGATCGTCCAGCTGAATATGCAAAATGCTAAAGCCGTTGGGCATAATATCAGACAATCTATTGAAAAAGAAGCGATTGACATACTTTGCATGCAAGAACCATACGCCGTAAAAGGGGTTATTGGTGGAATCACCACGTCCACAAAAATAATCATTGGAAACAATGAAAATATTAAAGCAGCAATTGGCATTCTCAACAACCATCTTGAGGTTCTTAAAATTTCACAGTACTGCGACACATACTGTGTGTGTATCTCGTCAGTATTTACTTCCAATATTCAGTGGAATATGCTAGTAAACTTGATAAAATCCTGGATGGTCTAAAAAACCATCCCATTATCATTACTGACGACTTCAATGCTTCAAGTTACAAGCAAAAGGTTTAAATTTGTGGTACACCGAAAGGCGCATTTTAAAAGTATTAGAGACAAAAACCAAATGAGCTTAAAAGAGTTCATCACGGAACATGGTAATGCTGAACCGTGGGCTTTGTCTATAAGTTCAGCACAGGTAAAAAAAAACCTATCCCTAATCCTATCGACCCATCATGATGTTGCCCGTCCTAGGTAAATTATTTGAAAAGTCAATTACAGTCAGATTTAATGGACATATTCCAAAAACGTAGCACCTATAGTGACAAACAGTTTGGCTTTAGAGAAAATGGATCCACAGAGGACGCTATAGTCAAAATGGCCAAATAGTCGGTGGTAACATCTGGAACCAATAATCATAAACATATTTTCCTCCCTTTATTTAAATTTGTAATATTTTGTTCGTTAGTCCCTTTTTTGAAAACCCATTAAAAATAAAACAATAGAAATACAATCGCATCAATAAAACTAATAAAATCAATAATAAACTCATCAATGGTCTCTTAGAATTTATAGAATTACCTAATTTAATTGATATTTTATTACACCTAAGAGTACTATATAATAAGAATAAATTTTTAGTTTTAAGTATTCGTTTTGTAAGTGTCGTAATGCACAATTCATTTTAAATTTTTCGTAAGAATAAAATAATTCAATATTAATCGTCGTTTGTTATTAATAAAATTTGAGAATACATCACCAGTCGGACCAAAAGTACAATCTTTGAGTTTTGCTAGATGTATCTGATAACCTGTGGTGGCCCAGAATAATGTTGTAGCTAAATAGAAGACAAAACGTGAGCTACGAAAATGTGATAGTAGAAGCCGATCAAATTCGGCCAAACCTCTTGGGCTCGGTCAAGAGGAAAACAAGAAAAACGTCTATAGCAATATGGCAAGATAGATGCTACACTTACACTGTGCAATTTATCAGACGCATACCAGAATTTTTCGAAAATAAATCCAACTAAAAAATCAGATTCACTAAATTTGCAGAGCGACCAAAAGAATACGTATATTACCTCAAAAGGCTGTTTGTGTTATATATAAATAAAATTAAAAATCAAAGTTTGGTCTAACACGATTACTTCACTCTTCTAACAATCTAACTGTCTGTAGCACGTAAAAAATAATCTGTTTAGGGCTGTCATGATTTTGGATTTTTCAGAGAATTGTAAGTTCATACAACAAAATGAAATACAAGCAGTGCAATTTTATACGCAGCAAGCAACTTTATTTTTTCCAATTGTGGCGTACTAAAATCATCAACAAATGAAATGCTTTCCTATGCAGTAATATTAAAAGAGGAGATACATGATGCAGTATCTGCGTATGGATTCCAAACAAAATTTATCAATTTCCTTTTTATCTGATGATGATGATACTGGAGATACTATTAAGAGGACTACTATAACAGATTCCTTGATAAGTATTGACGAGTGTCTTATTAATACTGTAATTCCTCTACTGTAAATACAAGCTTTGTAAAACTAAAATTTAACTAACATTTTTTGTTTTACTTTAATTAGTCATGAAAAAAAAAATCATTATTTTCACAATTCTTCAGTTGACAATAATTGAGTGGCTAAACTAATTTAAAAGATTAGTTTTTACCTATTCAAATCCAGTTATTTTACTAAAAATTGAATTGATTACCATTTCTATATACTGATGCAAAAAATTTGCTGTATACTAATGTATATGTGGGTCATATACATTTCTTATTGCGAGTCGACGATTACATACTATATAATTTTTTGTTACTTTCAAAATTTATTAATTAATAATAATTAATGTAGATTTTTATTAGTAAAATTACGTTTCATGTTTATTTAGATTAGTTTTTATATTGATCTGATATTTATTAATAATTTATTATGGTTCATTTCATAATTATAATTTTAAATAATTTTTGTAGTTCATAATGGACAAGTTTGCATTTAATTTGAATGTCTATAAATAATGGAATAATCAAGAAGTCGTAATTTAGTCAACAGCATGGAAACTTGTAGCGACTCAACATCTCTACAAACGTTTACAAATAGGAACGCACCCGTTCACGCAGTATCTAATCATTATGTTACGCACCGTAACATGATGATTTGCATATTGCAATTAAAAAAATCAAAAATGCATTTTCGGCAGTACAGAAAGATACACACGATAAGGAACAACCAGCCGAAGAACAACAACAATAACTTAATTTAGTGTACATCAAATTCTGTAATAATAATAATAATTAATTAATACCAAATTTGTATTTTATAAATCTATGTGTACCTAAAATAATGATTGTACTAGTTAATAAGTGCAATAAATAAATCATATTGTTCCCAATAACTAATAAAAATTCATTATGTTAAATGGTTGTTCTAATTTGTGAATGATACAGTACATAGGAAAAATATCGCATCATATGCAACGGTGGCGGACATAAGTAACGCCACCGAGAAATAAATGTAGGTATACCAGTGCAAGACGAACCTATCAGTGCACACATAAACCCTACAAGTGGTGACCTTCCGACTTTGAACGCGGTATTGTAAAGTGACCGTATTGTAAAAAAAACTTTCTAAAAGTGTTTCAAGTTCAAAGAACTATAAATCATGTGTAAACTTTATGTACATATAATATATAATAAAAAAGTGATGCGATCATAAAGTTTATAAAAGCTGTGATAAGAATAAGTTTCAAAAGTTGTGATAAACTATAAAAAAGCTGTGATAAACTGTAAACTCAACTGTGATAAACTATAAACTAAATTGTGATAAACTGTTGTACTAATTCAAGTAGCGTTTGTATAATATACTATAACTGTGATGCAACATAACCTGTGATAAAATTCAATTATATCTGTGATAAATGCATACCAAAGTAAATTTCAATACTAAACGTCTGTGATACGTGTTTTCGAGAAATTTCCGTGCTAATAAATATAGTACGGTACACTAAATAAATACGCTAATGCAACAGTTATAGTGCAGTTGAATACATTTAGTGTTCTGTTATGTTTAAAGTGAATGTATCCGGTAAACATACAGTTACCTAGTGTGTTTTCATGACGTCATTATCCACGCAACGAAACCTAAGTACAAAGAAGAAATAAAAACCAGCAATCAACTGTAACCTGAATAAACGGAGCAGAAGAAGACGGCAGCCATTTTTAAATGGGTATTACAGTACAACAAACAGCTGAGTCAAAAATTATTTCATTTTATTTATTTTTACTTTTTTATCTATAATTTAAAATATTTATATATTTATTTATTTATTTTCTTTCCTTTTTCAAATTATTAACGATCAACAATCGATTTATTCTAAAATTAAATAGAAATTAAAATTACGTTTATATTTATACAATTGCGATTACGAATGTGAAACTAAAGTTACTAGATTTAGTCAACAAAAAGCTCCATCGAAGTTTAAATTAAATTGTTATCAATTTTTCAAGTTTCACAAACATTTTTTTTTTATTCCTTTTTTTTATCGTAATTATATACATACTCATATTATAGCTATCATTATTATAGTTATTTTCGTTGAATTGTTTTCGATTGTGTGTTTTTTTCTGGTGCGTTAATTATAATCTACTAAAGAAAATGTCAGACGGTGAGACAGATGCGACCCAAACAGCCGATTCTAAGCGTTTCCCTGCAGTAGATTCTTCTCGAGTTAAACTTCCCGATTTTTGGACTGATAATCCTAATGTTTGGTTCGCGCAAGCTGAAGCACAATTTAGCTTAGCGAATGTTAGTGCAGATACTACAAAAATTTTTCATGTTATTGGCGCCCTTCCACGCGAAGTATGCGCGAGCGTGTTGGAAATCGTAAAAAATCCACCGCCCAAAAACAAATATGAAAAACTTAAGCAAGCACTGACAAACCGGCATACTCCATCAGCGGGACGTCGCCTCGAAATATTAGTTGATGGAATTGAATTAGGTGATAGAAAACCCTCAGAGGTTTACTGGTCTATGCGAAACCTGGCGGGTGAATCGTACGACGAACAACTGGTTCGAACCTTTTGGCTTCGTAGGCTGCCCAAAAGCTTATATATCGCATTGACATCAATTGGTGACCAATCAATTGACGATATCTTGGAAATAGCAGACCGGATTTACGAGGCAACCGGGCCCAGCGTATCATCCGTACAAAATATTCCCTCGACTAGTTCCCAGCATCCTACTGACTCAGTCTTAACTAGACTCGAAGCTAGGCTCGCTAGTATAGTCAAGATTCGAGCAGATGTCAGTAGGACGCAACCGCTCACCAAGGCCGCGAAGTCAATTTCGCCATTTTGCAGGAAGACCACGGAGTGGAAGCAGACGTCGTTTCATCGATAATCAGGGACTGCTATTACCACCATAAATTCGGCAATGAGGCAAGGAAATGTTATTTACCTTGCAAACGCAATCATCGTTACGTATCTACAAACCAGTCATCATCAAAAAACCAATAAATCCGATTGAGAGTGCGGCATCTAATCGGATACATTATAATCGCCGCCTATTCATTAAAGATGCAACAAACGATACCCTTTTTCTTGTAGATACTGGTGCCGATATATCCATTCTACCCGTAAAATGTTTCCGTGGAAACGCATCGAAAATAAATCCTAGCTTGGTACTTTCCGCCGCCAACGGTTCAGTAATTAACACATACGGGACCAAATTATTGAATGTAGATGTTGGTTTACGGCGACAATTTCCGCATATTTTCACAATCGCGTCAGTAGACAGGCCAATCATTGGTGCTGACTTTCTGACAAAATATGGTCTTCTCGTCGACCTACGTGGAAGACGGTTACTTGATCCAGCGACTAGTCTAGCTGTAAGCGCAATGACAGCTAAGGTCAAAACACCTACGCCAATCCTACCGACCGCTCAAAATGGATATGGTGAAATTCTGAAGATGTTTCCTTCTCTAACCGAAGAACCGAACTACAATCATCCAGCAAAACATAGTGTGGTTCATCATATTTATACGAAAGGCCGGCTGCCTTTTTCGAGACCACGCCGTCTGGATCCTGTCAGACACAAGACAGCGCTTGCCGAGTTCGAGCATATGGTTCAATTGGGCATATGCCGACCGTCATCTTCTGCGGTATCATCACCACTTCACATGGTCCAGAAGAAAAATGGGACAGATTGGAGACCATTATTAACGAGGACTAAATGCCGTCACCGAACCCGATCGATATCCGATACCACACATTCAGAATTTTTCGATGCACCTGGAAGGTTGCAAAGTTTTCTCGAAAATTGACCTGGTAAGAGCGTATCATCTAATCCCCATTGCGCCCGAAGACGTGCCTAAAACGGCCATTACCACACCATTTGGATTATTTGAATTTACAAGAATGCCCTTTGGTCTTCGGAATGCTGCGCAGACTTTTCAACGCTTCATCAATGAAGTGGTCAAAGGTTTAGATTTTGTGTATGTCTACATAAACGATATACTTGTGGCTAGTAAAAATGAGGACGAGCATAAACTTCATCTCAAACAGTTATTTGAGAGACTAGTCAAATTTGGAATAAATATCCAAGTTTCAAAATGCGTTTTCGGAGTATTCGCTCTAGAGTTCCTCAGCCACCATATTTCCACAGATGGCATATTACCTTCGCCACGGCGAGTCGAAGCCATACAAGAATTTCCTGCTCCAACATCCATAAGGCAAATTCAGCGATTCGTGGGAATGGTCAACTATTATCATAGATTCATTCCCAAGCTAGCCGGATTGCTGTCTCCGATTTATGCACACCTGGTAACTTTGAGTAAAATGCCAAAGAACAGTAAAAATTTCACTTGGCCTGACGACTGTAATGAGTCGTTCGTAAGAATAAAAGATGCACTTGCTAACGTAGCAATGTTAGCCCACCCCCTTTCTCACTCGAAGTATAGTATTGCCACAGATGCTTCAAACATTGCCGTAGGAGCAGTGTTACAACAGATGAATGAAGGATATTGGCAACCTTTAGGGTTCTTTTCCCGCAAACTGTCTACAGCGGAAAGTAAATATTCAGCCTTTGACAGAGAACTGCTTGCTATTTATCTAGCAATTAAACATTTTAGGTATTTCGTAGAAGGTAGGCAATTTACCATCTACATGGATCAAAAACCTCTTACCACGGCAATCACATCACTGAGCGAAAAGAGTCCACGGCAGACTCGTCATCTTGATTTCATTGCTCAGTTTACGACGGACGTGCAACATATCTCGGGCAAGCACAACGTGGTCGCTGACACTTTGTCACGACCGTGTGACCACGTTGATAAAATAGACAAAATTTCGAAGCTAACACTTGATGATTTAGCTAAAGCTCAAGAGTCTGATGATGAATTGAAAGAATTTCTTGATAATTCATCTCGTCCTGCGGGTTTTAAGTTCAAAATAGAGCTCACCATCCTCTCAGATTTGAAAATATACTGTGAAACATCAACAGGAGTTCATCGACCATTTGTTCCAGCGACGCAAAGACAAGTAGTTTTCAGCGCACTACATGGTCTTTCCCATCCAAGCATTCGCGCTACACGAAAATTAATTTCCAGTAGGTACTTTTGGCCGAATATGAACAGCGACATTACGAATTGGGTTCGTAGTTGTATCGGATGCCAGTTAAGCAAGGTGCAAAGGCATACGAAGTCACAACCGGGAAATTTTGATCTTCCAGCAGCAAGGTTCGAACATATTCATATGGATGTAGTGGGACCACTCCCACCATCCGAATGTAATATTTATATGTTGACAATAGTTGATCGATTCACTCGATGGCCTGAGGCATACCCCATTCGAGATAGTACCGCTGCCACTATTGCTAAGACTTTTGTCGAGCAATATGTTTCAAGGTTTGGAATACCCCTTGAAATCACAACTGACCGAGGCAGCCCGTTCGAGTCAAAACTCTTTTCTGAGCTAACGCGTTTACTAGGCGCACATAGGATTCGTACCACCGCCTACCATCCACAGGCAAACGGTATGGTCGAACGTTTTCACCGACAACTGAAAGCATCGCTCAAAGCTCGTGATAATGTCATTCATTGGAGCACTGAGCTACCCCTCGTCTTGTTGGGAATACGAGCAGCAGTCAAGGATGAACTGAATTGTTCACCAGCAGAACTAGTATATGGTCAAGTCCTCAAGCTTCCAGGAGAATTTTTTGTAACCAGCTCTTCGGATCCAAGTCCCGATCCATCAGACTTTGTAGGCAAACTTCGTGCGAATATGCGCAAGATTATTCCTGTTGACACTCGCAAGTCAACTTCCTCGCCAATTTATATCCCAAAAACATTGGAAAGTTGCGAGTTCGTTTTTGTTCGTATCGACAAGGTACGAACTGGCCTATCAACGCCGTACGAAGGACCGTTTAAAGTCATTCGTCGTTTTAGGAAACATTTCATTATAGATCAAAATGGTCGAAATGTAAATGTTTCCATCGACAGACTGAAGCCGGCGCATGGTATCCTCAGTTTAGCAAAATTTAACCAAACCAATCCAAGAAAAAAAGTCCGATTCCAAATTCCTTAACTTCCTTTTTCCTATAACTTCCTTTATTTTTATATCTTTTCTTACAGATTACGAGAGGAATCTACTTGCAGGGGGGTACTGTAGCGACTCAACATCTCAACAAACGTTTACAAATAGGAACGCACCCGTTTACGCAGTATCTAATCATTATGTTACGCACCGTAACATGATGATTTGCATATTGCAATTAATAAAATCAAAAATGCATTTTCGGCAGTACAGAAAGATACACACGATAAGGAACAACCAGCCGAAGAACAACAACAATAACTTAATTTAGTGTACATCAAATTCTGTAATAATAATAATAATTAATTAATACCAAATTTGTATTTTATAAATCTATGTGTACCTAAAATAATGATTGTACTAGTTAATAAGTGCAATAAATAAATCATATTGTTCCCAATAACTAATAAAAATTCATTATGTTAAATGGTTGTTCTAATTTGTGAATGATACAGTACATAGGAAAAATATCGCATCATATGCAACGGTGGCGGACATAAGTAACGCCACCGAGAAATAAATGTAGGTATACCAGTGCAAGACGAACCTATCAGTGCACACATAAACCCTACAAACTTAAGACTGAAATAAGTATGTGACGATAGGTAGGTTGATTGATCTTTTTTCGCTATCCTTATGCGATTCAGAGAAAATCGATTCATTGGCATCAATATATAAGTTATGTGATAATATATTATATATAACATGCTCGTACAAATAATTATTTATTTCTTCAAACAAATTAATGACTTTCCACGAAAATCATAATATGCTCAGTCAGTTCAAGTAAAATTTATAAATTTATCACGTATTAAGCATTTATTAAGGGATAAAACACCATAAGTTCAAATTTTAATATTCGAACATTCACATCACAAAAGAATAAAGAAAATTGTACTGTTTCTAAATAATCGTGCAGCTTTTCACTTTAATTAGTAAAGTAACATTGCTCCTTAAATAAACATTATTATTGAGTCTGCGAATGGAGAGCTATTAGTAACAAATTATATATGTAAACAAAATTTATAAAATTATGGCTTATATAGTAAACTGAGATATTGCAAATGCAGAATTAGAAATAGTGATTAAGACTGATCTACTCAAAGTTAATAAGTTGTACATAAATAAAGTTACTCAAATAAAAATTAAAAAATACTTAAAGTTATCATTGATAATTTAATTCTAGTCGTGTTCTTTCATGTAGTTGAATTCTGTAAATAAACAAAAAAAATATATAATTTAAAAGATTAGATCAAACTGGAGTGCTGTGTTGTAAACGTAAATAAGGCCATAAAGTTTTAGAAAAGTAAATGTGGAAGCTGCTTCAATCAAGAGGAATCAAACCTAATCAAACCTAATTCTAAAATCTACTACGTAGTCATTGCTAAGCTTAACGTGGTCATAAATAAACAATGTCGAAATGTCAACGAAAGCGGTGGACAAGCCCACAATGAACACAAGCACTTTCAAACCAACACCCGAAATTAAATTGGTCAAGCTTCAAATTCCACTATTTTTAGGAGAATTTACAAAAATTGCTCGACACCTCCGATAAGGTGATACGGTGCTTCAAGGCTTTAGGCGATCAAGCCGAAAAATCCGTCGCTCATTCATCTACTGCAACAAAATTGTATGGGCACAAACCAATACAGAGGGACAAGTTTTCCACAATAGACAGTTTTTTTGAATTTTTGACAAAATGATGCGCTAGAATCAATGAAGATACATTCCACTCGATCAGCCTGTAATCAACTGGAGCATAAGTTTAATTGATTGCGAGTTGTTGTTTGTTTTAACTGCTTAAACTCTGGTCTGTATACAACTGAAGAATTCAAAATAAATGCTGGCAGTGCCCTCGCAAATATCACACGCTGCTGCTCAATGACACAAGACCAAGCAATTTAGACGTTACGACCACTCCTTCTGATAGTTCTCTTCGCTCCAGACAACTACTATTATTCATGCGTATACAAATTCCCCTGATAGTCAACGTATTTCATTGCCTCTACATTGCAATTTCGAAAGTTGATAAGAGTGATTTATTGACGAAACCAAGAAAGCTATAGCTATTACGCTTATTCTTGTAGTCGGGTCATATTTCACTTAACTTTGGGTTAAAAAGAATTATAGAACTATTTAGTATAGTACAGAGTTAAAACAGAATTTTGCCTCGACCCAGAATAGTGTTTTTGTTTTAGATTCGAGACAAACTTTATTGGTTTAGTCGAGTTTATTCTTCGATTTTAGATCATAAAATTGTATAGAAAAATCGACGTGTACATACAATATTTAGTACAAAGCTTACATATAATATGGGAAGTATAATAATTTTGGAATAAGGAATACGGACATAAGCATTTCATCCATTTAAAATATCTAATATTTATCATTTCTGAATTTTAAATATGAAGTATAATTCTTACTTGAAAATAATAAATCGCTTCTCAACGACCTTCGTTTACAGATGACGGGAATCGTCACTGATTGATGTTGGTGTTGATTTATATTGAGCACCTAGAAAATATAATAAATAAACAAAAATATGTTAAACAAATAATAAACAAATAATAAACAAATTTTGTTCTGCGTGCTAAAAATACATACATGAACTGAAATTTATTGTAATTTAAGATGAAAATGTTATATAGAGATGTTTAAACAATCTGCCGTATTGATGGCATTTAATTATTGTTATATAATTTCATTTTAAACCAATGTCTCCCAACAAATCTGAGAAAGATAAAAATAAATTGCAATATATTAAAAAACAAAGTCATTATATTTACTAAATGATTAAAAAAAGCTTCTGATACATTCAATTGAAGCCGTTTTAAATCTGCTACTAAAAATATGTATGTGATAACTAGGAGTATGCTTCATTTAGATGGTGCCACAAAACGCACACAACTACCGCGCCTTCGTTTTACCGATGACGCATCTGCGACTGCGTTATAGTCCACTCCACAACCGACTGCAGGGCTAAGAGTGACTGAGGGACTGAGTGACTTAAATAACTCATACGTAGTGGAAAAAGACTAGATTAATGTGACCATTTAAAATAAATTAAAATAGAATAAAAATTATGTATAAAGAGTCTATCTATGTCTAGATTTTTACAATTAGTAACGCAATTATTTTGTTTAATAATAATAATAATTCCCAACGACCAATTACCCTTCCCTGATTGCATGTGAGTGTGTTCATTTATTCTAATTATAAATATTTTATACTCTTCCTGCAAATTCCCGCGTGTTTTCAATTCCATTAATTTTCGTATTAATTCTAGTAAACACCAAGCGAATTTTATTATCTCGCTTATTTCGACTGAGAAACAGATGCATTTCAATATGAGTAATAAGGGACACGAATAGCGAAAATTATTAATTTCTCATATTTTCCCCTAAACGAAAATTGAAAATCCTGACAAAATTGTTGAAATTCATGAAAAAAGAGTGTAAAGTGAATAGTTTTTAGTCTTAAAATGAACGAAAACATACTCAGGTACATGAAAGCGTCTTTGGGACTAATTTATAAGTTATTTCTAATCTCTGCCCAAAAAATCAAAAAAAAAAGTAGTTTTCATATGATTTGAATGGACCGATTTTTGTTTGTTATTTCGCGACCACTACCAATGCAATTTCAAATTTGATATGGAAAATCGGCGTTTTATATATTGATATTGTACAATATTAACAATGTAGAATGAAGCCGCAGCCACACGACTCGCAAATGTTCGTTATTATTTAGTATTTTAGTATTTTCAAATGACGAAGGGTTGTCATTTGTATTTACAAATGATGAAGGGTTTGTTAAATTTTCTTCGAGCGCGAATATTACCGACATACATTAGCAAAACAACTTGCAAGGATGACCAGATCAAATTAACTGTTAATATAAGGAACACAGGGAACATAAAACCGCCACTAAATTAAAAATTAATAAATTAGTGGGTTTGCGATAATTCGTCTCAGATTTAAGATCTGGCATGGGAGCTTCGCTAATTTTGGATTATGAAACACACGCACAAGCATTTTTGAATTTTATATATGAAGTATACTTACTTGATAAATAATCACCATACACTGATAGAGAAGAGTCTTCGTATTGACGTTGGTGTATATTGAGGATCTAAAGTATCTAAATAACCAAAAATGTTCTCGATTGTTTTAAAGCATAACAAAACCGCACGAAAATTTCCGATATAACATATTTAATTGCAATTTATTTGACCTTTAATAGACAAAAAAAATTATAATTAAAAATGGATTTTTATAGAAAATAAACAAAACATAATAAAACAAAAATCTTTAATCGAATATAATATTCAGACAACACAAATTTTATTCATTAAAATCTTCCTCATTAAAACCTTCCCATTTCTGGTATTAATTTGACAAAACGATTTGTTGAAATTTTGTGTTATTTTCCAATTTCAATGGTATACGATTCCAAACAAGATCTTCCCACGTTAGAATATAAGAAGTTGTGATAGAAGATGAGAAGTGTTTATGAGAAGATGACAATTGTTGTGACTAGTATTAACTGCAACGTATTAAATCAAGCGAGTTACGTCCCAAACCTAGGGACTCTACTTCACTGGAGACAGGAAATCGCTATCTTAAGAACCCTTTAATACAGTAGTTTAACAAAAATATTGTATATTTTATATTTATCAAGATCAAAAAAGTGTAGAATTCTTTGTCCAAGTAATCGATATTCAGTCTAACTTACTGACACATGTCCGTATAAATGAACCAAACACAGCTGTTTGTAGCGAAAGAATCATTATACTCAACTATGACATTGAATAGAGAGATCCAAAAACAGAAGCGTATAATTTAGTCGCAAAGAACAAAACATTATATAAAAAATAAATTCATTTACAACACTAACAATAATAATTACAATTGTAATTTGCAACCAATTCCACCAAAACTGGGTCATAATATGCGATTATACTCACATCTTTCAAGATCAACTTCAACTAAATTCCAAACAATTTAATACACCAGTGTATTACACTCACCAACTATTTCCTAAACGGAATCCTCAGGAAAGTCCATTTCCACAAAATTATCACTCAGCTCAAAACAATGCCAATCGGAGAAAAACTCTAGCATTGTTACCGGACTTAAGAAACCTAAACCTGTGGATATAACGTACAATTTGAATAAAAATACGGCCAACCAACCAGATTCCCTCAACAGAAATTTGATATAACAAACAACCAATTTAATCAAACGCGTCGACAGAAACTCCCACAAAATCGCTAGAAGTAGTACACGCCGACATATTTTCTATAGAAAAGAAAAAATTCCTTACAATATTGGATAAATTTTCAAAATTTAGTGTAGCTCAAATTTCAACAACTACAATATTATTAAAACTTGATCAACAACTTTATCAGATCATACATAATAGTAAGTCCTCCAAACACATCATCTAGACGACCTAATTAGAGCCATCACTCTTGCTAATCAGAAAATTATTTCACATTATTTTTATCGAGAAACGAAACTAAAATAATTCAAGAAATTTTAATGCAACAGGGTATTTCAATTAAAATCGAAGAAGACATATACAATAATAAATGGCTTCAAGCTTTCACAAATGGAAAGAAAATTCCCAATTTTTATCCGGAAAATATTATCCTATCCAAAATTACCCAAACCAATATTAATTCCTCATACATATTTCCAATAAAATCAAATTTAATCCTATCATTACATCAACGATCATAATATGCGAGAAATAAGACCTAAGAAACACAACAAATTCATGTGTATCTGCGATAATGAACAAAATTCTAGCAAATTGTGAATGAAAAAAGCAGCCACTAATAAATCAAGTTACAGAAATAATCAATGATAAACTACTTATAACATCAATAAATAAAACACCCTTTCAATTCAATTGCGACTAGAATCAAAAAGACATCATAGGACAAATAATATAGGACAAATAATAAACGTATACAACTACAACTAGTAGTTTAACAAACAATATTTAATTTTAGAAGAAAATAGAATCAGAATGTAAGACAAGCTCTCGAAATCATAATTCGAGTCCTCAGTCATTCTTCATTGACAGTTGAGAAATTTAACAACTGCTAACAAGTAAAAAAATACGATGCAATAATGTTATAAATATGTTACAATGGATGCAGATATTTTTCGTACTATGTAAGAAAATATTTTCACTATAAGTTGGATTATGCACCGAATGAATTAGTGGGTTGGCCATAATCCGTCTCAAAATTAAGGTCTGGCATTGGTAGTTTCATGACATAAGTATTATGTACAATGAATTATGCTAACTTTGGTTTATGGAATAAATTCATAAGCTTTTTTGAATTTTAAATATGAAGTATAATTTGTTCTACATGCTAAATACTTACAGACAATGAATTTATGCGAATATAAACCACAGCTACTATGATCATATTTAATAATTTATTTGACCTGTAATAGATAAAATATTTATAATTAAAAACTGGATTTTTATAGGGAATAAACAAAACATAATAAAACAAACATGTTTATTCGAATATAATATTCAAAAAACACAAATATTATGGCATTAAAATCTTCCTCGTAATTTCAATGGTATACGATTCCAATGCAATCTTCCCAAATTAGTAGATTGTGTGAAGTGGCGACTAAAAGTGCAAAGTATTAAATCAAGCGAGTCCTCAAGTAATTCTTCATTCACAGTTCAGTTAAATTTCTCACATAAAGTTGTACAAGTCGAGGAGTGTCTAAATTTACTTACTGAGTATTTGGATCCTAGACATTTCTTTTAATTGGATAACTGATAATTTCTATTTTCGATCCAATGTCGAATAAAACAAAAATGCTAATTTTAAATTAAAATTATGAGTCTCGTATTACTTAAAAAAATTGTGTCAATTACATTATGTATTTCATACGATAGGAACATTTCCTATGTTTTTGATACAATATTTGTGGGTTATATTTGTAAAAATTGCAAAATACTGTGGATTTCATTTAACAAATGTTAGAGAGTAAAAAATAAAGAGTAAAATCATTTGCAAAATGTTTAAAAGTTTTTGAAAAAGTTAAGTTAAATACAAATCGTCAAAATTAAGATGAAAATGGTATGAAAAACTAAGTGTAAACAATCAGCAGATGTGATGGCTTTAAGCAGTTATCAGAAATTGTGATTAGTAAGTAATTTCTCCAAAATATATGATAAAGCTGATTACATTTATAAAAATAATATATGGATGAGAACTCTATAATTTATCTTCTCCCATGGAATTACGATTTGCATCCAGATAACTCCAAAAATTCGTCCCGTCTGTTTATTGTTTTTTACATTCAGAAAATTATTCTTATTTCAATATATTTTAGAGATGAAACGGTAACCGCAACAGCACCTTATAAAGAAAAGATACACGCCAAAAAATTTTCTGATAATTCGATTGCGAACGTACTTTCGATCCATGTATATGACAAACAATCGCCGTTGGAATTCAAAAATAAAACACCACCATCAAATTATCATGGACGTTAGAAAATGGAAATCAAATACGAATAACACCACCACTCGACATGGTCCACTAAGCTGCTAACAAACAAAAAAAAATCCGATGCAATAATGTTATGTTAACAAAACGTACTCCTATAAATAACTTCCAATGGATGCAGATATTTTTCGTACTATGTAAGAAAATATATTCACTGTAAGTTGGATCATACATCGAATCGCAGGTATCATCTTCTCTACACAACATACACGTACATTTTCAAAAATGGAAATATCAGGTTCGATATAGCCCCAGCTTCGAATATCATTCAAGCGCGAAAATTTTACCAACATCGTTAAGAATATTGAATGGCCGACAACTGTTTCGCTCAAAATAAAAATTGAACACTGTATTCAGCATTGCTGACAATAATTGAACAGAACAGAACTACACTACAACTAGAGTCCAGACTACACATTTAAATATTTTGAACCAGGGCACTTCTACATGCGAGCAAATTCGGTGTATTGCCTACTTTTACTGAATTCGATTTCTATATTTTCAAAATATCTGCAAACAAAAATGTTGAGCTTCCTTTCTAACTAAAATAAGAGTAATCGAGTGAAAAATGGAATCATGTCCCTGGAAAAGAAGAACAAATCCAAGAATAGGATCATCTCTTGCAGCAAAAAGAAAAATTTAAAAAACGATTTACCAACTTCGATTTTACATGTTGCGGCTAATGACATGTTATTAGGCTATTTCAGAATTCTACGACTATCCTAACCTTAGAAATTCTTAATAAACTTCGAGATACGCATCGAATTCAACAAATTTAAATGATTATGATTTAAATATAGGTATCACAGTGCTACACAGTTCCATGCATCGTTTTGTTCTAGCTAGCGCTATAATTATAACTATATTACTCCAGGCTATCTATCCTCATCATCCTTTCAATTCATCGGAAATTAATCGATAATTCAAGGTAAATCAATTAACAAAATCAAATCTCCATACATAACATAATGGCAACAAATGGCTTAAAAATTTGTTTCCTCGTTATCTCGGAATGTTCTAGAGTTGGGGAATATAAAATATTTTTTTGAGGTTATGTTAACTAGAAGACAAAATTGTGACATGGCAAAAGAGACGCCGCGCCATTTTTGTTAAGGTTATGTTAACTGCAAATCAAAAATGTGACATGACAAAAGAAACACCGCGCCATGTTTGCGCCATTTGGTAATGAACAAAAAATCATTGTTAATCAAATAATTATTGGAAGTTATAATTAAAATGGGAAAAAATGCAATCAGAATTTCAAATTATAGTTAACATAACCTCAACAAATTTTATCTTCACTAACTCAGTTCACTAAGTACTTAGGTTTGTTTCTTTGCTTAAAATTAACTTCTCTCAGCTAATCACATTTTAAACATGAACACAAACCTAAGTACCGGCGGGAAAGAAAGCACTCATGACCGCACCAGATCAAAGGGTCCCTTCAAAATTAGCTTTTTTGTCATATAACCCAAACCACCTCGACATTGGCATTATATCTATGCAGAACAGCAGAATACATTTCGATGTAATCATCCATCAAGATTTTGTCACTAAAACATTAAAACGCAACAGCAAACAACCATGATACATATATGAGAAAATTAACCGTTGGTTCTATGGCATACAACTTTTTTAATTTAAAATGTTGATCTTATGCAAGAAGAAATTTTCACTCCACACTCATGATTCACCTACTATTTTTTATAATTATAGATATATTACCCGTAAAAATAAGTATCGAACACTATTTTTAAACTCACCAAATTATTCTACTTTGATAGCGAACCAGTATATATACTCGAACATACGATCTTTTTCGTTCACCACATGAATTATCCGCAAAACACCATGTATGTATATTCACATTTTTTCACTATGAACTTTCTTGATAACAGAATACGGGGAACTCCCTAAGTACTAGGAATTTTTAGGAACACGAGTACATACTCGTGTTAATCCCGTACGTCCAGAACTATCTTCTCACACCTTTTAATCCGGCTCCTATTTCACGATCTACAAGCACAATTAAATAAAATATATATGAGATATAAATTAATACATTTTAATATGACAAAACTACTTACATTACGAATTATTAAATAAATTCTTTTTTCTGCTCGGACGGTACAACAAATTTCAGGAATAAATGAATATTGAATACCGTTACAGACGCTATCACTATCGCTGGCATGGAAAATATTTTTTTTAGTTTTAAATGTGTACTAAAAATTCTAAATAAATTGTACTAAATTGGTTACAATTGGCGACTGGGTTAACGTCTTTTTTGGTCAAATTTTAATTGTACCTATCGACGATTTAAGACAATTCGTTTACTGGGATAACAGTTTTAAAAAATTTCCGCTACATAACTTATTAGTCGTACTTTAAATGCACTGGCGGTTATTTTTTGATGAATTCACAGTTTTAATAAACTCCGATAGGAATAATGTGCACTAATTTTCCAATCGTCAATAATATTTTTTAAAAAATCCACATATTAAATTTTTCAAAATCAACAAATAAATCTGTATAGGGATTAAGCGCAAATTTTATCGATAAAAAAAATCACTAAAACAAAATTATTTTTAAAATGCAAAATTGTATGCAGCCAAAACTGCTAGAATAAGATTTCATGATACCAAAACAAATCAAAAAAATCACTAAAATTAAAAAATATTTTATCGGTGTGGTCTATATAAATAAAAAATTCTGCAACGGAAAATATATTAAATTATTTGAGTTTAATAATCATTTATTTGAATATATTTTCCGTTGCAGAAACTTTTATTTATGTAGACACAGTTTAACATCTAATCAAATAGATAAAATAAATAAAATTCAGATAAATGTATTTTTTATTTTTTAATGAAATTAGTGTCTTAATTTTTGTTGGAAAGATTGATGATATGTGGTGAGAATTTTTTTTTAATTTAAGGAAGATTATTGTATATATTTATTTAAGGAATCGGCATCAATATTATAATATTTTAACAATTCAATTCAATTGATTTAAGATACATTTTTCATCAAAATATACAACATCAATAATGTCAACCTGTCAATAAAGCATACGACTAGACGTATAAACATACGACCGCCACAAGAAATAAATTAGTTTAATATTAGACGTACGTTTTTTCTAGCAACTGACAAAAATTATATCGATTTTTTTTATCACTAAAATTTGCGCTTAATTCCTATACAGAATATATTCGTGAATCTATTTTATTTTTATCACATGTCAGTTGTCACAGTAATGCTCTGTGAAGCTTCTACATATCATAATTTTCAAAATATGTTATACATACGTTCTATAACTTTTTGAATTAATATTGTAAGACCATTTGAGTAAGTGTGTAATTAGTAAATCTAAAATTTGAGGTTAATTACCAAGTATTTTAACTTCCTAGTTTCTGGTCTAATTTCCAGAACTCAATCAAACCTTAGATTAAGAATAACTTCCACTTGAATTCTGTATTATTATAAGAAAGCCTATGAAACATGGCACGAAGATATGGAAATGGAGTAACTCAAAAATCCAACTATGTACTCATGTGGTTGTTGGGCAAAAGGAAACGTCAAAATATTGCGAAATCCTGTTGTCGTTATAGACGATTGGAATATCTCAAACCCCACGAAATTTTTTGAAGCTTATATACTTCGATACTAAGACTGTGTCCGAAACCTGTGATAAAAAAATCGTGAATTAATTTTTTGACATTTGTTGGATAATTATTCCCCTACAGTCACGATTTTTTATTTAACTGTTCGAAATGTGTAATAAATCTCCCCACCTCATAAATTTTTTCCCCACGTCATATATGTCAATTTTAGTTTTCATAACTTCAAATTTTTTGGGATAACTAATAAATTGCACAGAAAATCTATAAAAAATGAATATTAAAATAATGAATCCGATAATCCTTTTAATGTCTTGTTGTAACTGACTATATTAATCAGTTAATGAGTCATGGTTTGACCAACACAAATGTTACTCGGTCTGCAAGTGGAAATATTTTAGATCATGTCGCATGTAGTTTTTTAAATATCAAGAAAGTTTTTAATTCTACTATATTTTCGAACATTAGTGATCACAATTTTATTTATTCCAATTTTTGCTATGCGTCCAAATATATTAAGAAAAAGCTGATAAAAAAAATTGTTAATTTTGATAAGGTAAATGAAAAGTTTAATAAGTTTCTACTTTCAACTCAATTTAATATCCGTGATCCAAACAGCACTATTGTAACTTTCGTAAAATACTATAATGAATTAATTGATAAGTTTTCTACATCAATAAGTGTTGAAGCTAAGATTAAAAATACAATGTGTCCTGGGATCACTTATGATATATGGCAAATAATTCGTAAGAAAAATAATATCTTAAAAAAATATAAACAGAATTCAAGTAATATTGCCCTTAAAACTGAATTAGAACGCTTATCAAAACTATTAATTTCAAAAAAATATTTCGCTAAGAAACATTACTTTAACAAAATGTTTGTTGATTTAAATCAAAGAGATTTATGGAAAAATGTTAATTTATTCCTTAATAAAAATCACAAATCAGTTCAAATTGATTCGATTTTCTTTAATGGCAGGCATTTAAGCAATATTGGTGATATAGTCAATATTTTCAATGAATATTTTGTTAATGTAGATAGTCTGATAGGGCAATCTATCAATTCGGACAGAGATATTCATAAGTTTGGAACCATTCACAGTAGCTCTGATTCCATGTATTTTTCGTCAGTCACACCAGCTGAAGTTTATAATGTTATAAGTTCACTTGGTGACTGTATGGGTGGAGGTCCTGATAATATTAATAATGCTGTGTTGAAATGTAGAGCTGATTTTTTCTCAAATATTTTATCTGATATTTTTAATGAATGTTTAATAAGTGGTATTTATCCGGATTCCTTAAAGGTTGCTAAAGTTATTCCAATTTTTAAGAATGGCGACAGTTCATCAATTAACAATTACAGACCAATTTCTACCTTATCTGTATTCGATAAGATTTTTGAAAAGTTAATCTCATCCCGTTTGGTAGATTTTCTTAATCGTAATAACTTTTTTTACTCATACCAGTATGGTTTTAGGAAAGGCGCAGGTACGGAACTAGCCCTTGTTGAAATTTCAAATATGATTTACACAGCTTTTGACAACAAAAAGTATGTTGGAGCACTTTTCTTAGATTTACAGAAAGCTTTTGATAGTATTGATCATGAGTTGCTCCTTAGCAAATTATATTGTTATGGTATACGTGGAGTTGCTTTTAATTTGATGGAAAGCTATTTATCAAATAGAAAACAGTATGTCATGGTCAATGGAATTATAAGTGAAACTTTGGACATTAAATGTGGTGTTCCACAAGGCAGTGTTTTGGGGCCACTTTTATTTTTAATTTTTTTAATGATATATCTAACTTACGATTAAATGGTCATATTAGAATATTTGCAGATGATACGGCTTTGTTTTATGAAACTGTAAATCCGGATACCATATTGACCAATATGGAATATGACCTTGGTATATTATTGGAGTATCTTAAATCTAATCTAATTTCGCTAAATATTTCTAAAACTAAATATATGATATTCCACTCTCCATATAAATCAATGATTACGTTATCTCCATTCAAAATGAATAACATTAATATTGAAAGAGTTAATTCATTTAAGTATTTAGGTGTAACTTTTGATGTTAATATGTTATGGCAGGATCATATTAATATCATTTGTAATAAAGTTGCTCCGCTTGTTGGGTTACTCAGGAAATTATCATTTTTTGTTCCTACTCGGGTTTTACTAATGATTTATTTCTCATTTATTCATTCACGAGTTAGCCATGGTCTTCTTATATACGGAACAGCCACTGCAACTAGGCTAAGAAAACTCCAAGTAATGCAAAATAAAAGTTTAAAAGCTGTATATAGATTACCAGTGTTATTTTCTACCAAAGAATTATATTGCAAAGAAAATAATTTAGTGTTCCCTATTAACATATTACACAAATTCCAATTAACCCTCTATATGTATAAAACATTAAATGTATCTTCAGTTTTATCTAACATCAAATTTAATTGTATTCATCATAACTATGCAACTAGAAATTGTAACAGAATAAATTACCATCACATTAAAACAGAATTTGGAAGAAAATCGATTACGTTTCTAGGCCCATATATATACAATCAAATACCTGAATATGTTAAAAAATCTGAAACATTTATTAAGTTTAAGAGAAATGTTAAGAATTACTATAAGTCTAATATTGAAATTTATTTATAAGTTGTATTTCTGTGATTATTAATTTTATGTTCATATCTATTTAAATATTTTATTTCATATAAATTGTTGAATAATTATTTTACACACATATATATACATATATATATATATATATATATATATATATATATATATATATATATATATATATATATATATATATATATATATATATATATATATATATATATATATATATATATATATATATATATATATTTATATATATACACCATACAACACAGATTATCCTTCAAGGGACAATCAATCCACTGGATATTCTGTTGTTGTTCATTGTAAATATTAATAAATAAATAAATGAATGATAAAAAAAAAAAAAAAAAAAAAAAAAAAATGTCAAGTTATGATTATTATATGTATTAATAATTTTAGAATATATTATTATGTATGTATAAATCAAACGTTGCACATGATTACACAAATTATTCGATAGCTATCAAAAATTATCATAGTAATATACTCGAATAATTTGGGTGTGTTCGGTATTTTCAAGTAAATGTCAAAAAATTAATTCATGATTTTTTAACAGGTTTCGGACACAGTCTTAGAATAAAAATATCAAATTAGTGAGAATTTTTTTTTGATAAGTGATCATTTATAGTAATTAACTATATTCTTCTTAGTCAATAAAATATATGTACAAATTAGTGAATATTGTTATGTATTAGTAATTCTCAAAACAGCTAACAAAGCCTAGATTACATACGCATTAGGAGTTCGAGCATAACTTACCATATAATAGAATATTGGAAGAACTCATCCCATCAGTTAACATATGTTCTACAGGAGATATATAGCATATTGGTTACATCAACACATTGACATACATATATTTGATTAAATTAATTTCTATTAGTGTTTGGATATGGAAAACCGTATCTTTTTATTAATATCATCTCAATTTTAAATTGTATGTAGTATTATTTTTCATTAATACTTTTCAGTAAAAAGTTCGCTTTCGGTATGTAATGTTTATTGGGTGATTTCAGTACTATAGATGATGTTTTCCGCAAGAGGCAGCACTATCAAAGATTAATAGTAAATCATGTTTCCAAAGGAGACAACACTATATATATCAAACAATTTATAATACTATAAGGGAAATTTCTGCAGATTTCCATAGTAAACTCGCGTGACATCATGTATCGATACAAATTAATAATGTTATACTTAATAGGTGGCGCACCAAAAACTGCGATATTGACACGATTTCCCTTATAATATTATAAGTTATTTGATAAATATAGTAATTTGTGCTAGTTGTCACTAATAAATTTCGGAGATTGTATTCGTAATGCTCGTTAAAAATGTGATTGAATCTGTAGATATTGTTTCGAGTTAGTTCTTTGTACAAACATTTTTATATAAAACTATCAATATTTTGTGAATTAGATTGTTTTTTGTAGTAATTAATGTTTTTGGACGATCTTCTGTATACATATTGATGTTTTAACACGAAACATCTGACATTTGGTGAAATATTTGCAAACTAGAGAAATGTGGTTTACTAGCACCACTAGCGGCACTTAATGGCGATTATATGTTTTGAATATAATATGAAGGTATCATTTTATTGAGATATTGCATATTGTGTTAATGGTTGAGTATATAGTTTAGTTTTATTATATTATGTATAAATGTGGGTAGGTGTAGTTGCAATTAATGTCAAAATATAGTGCCTTAATATGCCATAGTAAAATAAATTAAAAACATTCGGTTTTCAAGTATCGTTACTCGCTGGTGGCGCTAGTAAACTATAAAAGTGAGCTATAAATTTTAATTTTTTATGATTTGTTATGATCTAAAGCAAAACTTTAGTTTGAAAATAGTTCTCCAGATATCAAACACTTGGCCAATTTTGTATCCAGCGAGGTATTCACATGAAGTCTACATATCGATTTAAAATAATGATAGATGAAAAATTGTTCTACGCCAATACACAATTCATACGGAATTCTGTGCACATTCTCGGGTGAAAAACATTATTCGTCTAGTGTCACATTTATGATGTAATTTTTTGTTAAGGTGCAAGAAATAAAAATTGACAATAGGAAGATCACAAACCCCATGTAACGGAAAAATTTCGAAGCGAACAAACACGCAGTTTGTCAATACCACACAAATCACAAAATGCATTGCGTGTCTATTTGGTTTTTATTTTTTCCACGAGAGGCGCTTCCTCTACTTTTACGAATTGTCGTTAAATGGTGGGTATAAATATGTAATATTGCTGAATATTTTGAAGATTACATAATTTATGTGTATTAAAACAATTACAAGAGAATATTTAATCATTTATTTTAATTAATATTTATTTAAACTATATTCTATTATAATTGATAATCATGTTTATATTATAATAATTTGACAATAAACCCGTTTGAAAAAGGATAACTACCTATTTTAATAATAATGACAATATAATAATTTTTATAATATTTATTATATTTTATATTGATAGTACACATCTTAATTATTAATTTTTTGTTTTGTTTAAATATAATTTTATATCACTTTTATTTACTTTTTAAATATGTTGCTCTTTAAATTTTCTTTAAGTCAAATACTACTTAGATATGAGAGAGATAGTTATATAGTTAAATTATAGTAAATAAATTTGTAGGCACATTTCTAAAACGTAAAAACAATAAAAATGGCACTTGACGTATTCTGTATGTGGCACGGTAATTTTTTTTTTTATATATTTTTTGAAGATGGAATGTACATTTACACCTATTAGGTTATAGGTTTCAGGTACAAAAATAGTTTTTTTTAAATAGTATTATTAGGGATTGCACACGAGACTAAACTATACACGATGCCTATGTGATCCTAATTGTGCACGCGATAATACACTCCCATCACACATTAAGCAATGGTAGTGCGTTTGTTTTAGGCTGTAGCTACATTCACCGGTGGGTGAATCGTGCTCAATCGATTTGCATTGCTCATTATTGGCGACTTTACGAAATCCAGCCATTCGTATGTACTCCATTTTTGAATGTTGGCGCCGATGTGCCACCACCTTATTCGTATCGGAACAAATAAAATCACATTTTAGGCAATGGAAATGTGACGATTTATTATTTGGCCCTAAATTTTTATTGTACGCACAATCATCGAAACCGCATCGCATATTCGCACGATACTGTTTAAAATCGTCGCCCATTAGCTTGTCGAGGCGCTCGTGCCGCGCCGTATGCTGGACGAAGCGAGTTTTATCACAAAAACTATAAAAACAATCGATGCGGCAGCAATGGAAGTGAGATTGATGGTTCCGGTAGCCGCAATTCGTAAAATTGCAATCCTCATTAAAACGAAATTTTGTGTATCCGTTTGGTATTGGTTCGTCTTTAAACACTCTTTGTTGGCCATGCGTGGCTCCACTGCCATTCATCCATGCATTATCATCTTCACTAGTTATCGATTTACGTGCATTTTTTGATTTAACACCACCGATTTCGTGTACCGACAGTTTACGTTTATTTGTTGTCTTGGAAATTTGCTGCTCGATATAATCATACTTTGGTACATCAAATTTTCCTGCAGCAAACGATCGTAACAAATTTTCTTGTATTATCTCCGATATAAAACTGGCTATTTGTAATTTACATCCAGGATTTATTTGCTTGTTAATCTCTTCGTGAATAAGTTTCTCGTTCAGGGTTACACCAATCATTGGGTATTGATCTTGATTATAAAACGGATTTAGTTGGACGTACGAATATGGTTTACCATCGAGACGGCTGAACGAGTGCGTAAAACTGATGTGATCGACAAAATTGATAGAGTTCGTACGAAAATTTTCGATTTGCTCCTGTACTGCAAACGATGGTTTTGACAGTGACACAATACCACTATCCGGAATTAAATTTAATGTCGATGATGAGGTTGACGGTTGATTTCGACTCTGTTGGAGCACTAGAGCTGTGGTAAATGATGATGGTGATGTTGTGAGTGCATCACGGTTGGTAACTCCTAGCTGGCCCAATTTTGTTGCTTGATGCTTAAGAAAATGTATTCTTAGCTTCATTTCATCGGAAAACGCCTATAAATTTATAGATTTAAATATTTTATATAAGAACGAATTCGATTGTGAAAACCTACTTGGTTGCATAGATCACAGTGATGATGAATTTTTCGTTTTAATTTACAAAATGGCCGCTTACACGAGTTTGTAATACAGGTTGACGTATTCTCTGGTGACCCGATTGTTAAAGAATTTTGACTTTCTGTGTCTTGGGTATCATCAGAATTTTGTGGAAAGTATGTTCCAGCTGCTCGAACAACTGGAAACAATTTACAATATAACATTAATATTGATCGGTTACCCGAATATTAATGTACTAACCTTGACTTCGTAATTTTTCCTCGCTAGTTGACTCAATTTTACATGTTGCCGCCATTATCGAATGCATACTAATCGGATTTATAATATTTGGTTCATCATCCACCACCCGACCCGGCTGGCCTTTCTTCATGCAGAGGGTGGATTGCTGCTCATCGTCGCTTCTATCATCGAGCTCGCTGTGTAATTCTTTTTTCTCCTTTGTGGCGGTACATGTTCGGTGATTCGGTTTCTCATTTTGCTCATTTTTCTCGAGCTTAAAACTGGTAAAAATCGCTTGGGGCGATTCTTGCGCACTACTATAAACTTCGACCACGCGATTTTTAGGCGGTCGACCTCGTTTCCGATTAAAAAATCCTTCAATCGATGTGATTTGCATTAGATTATTATTTCCAATCGTGCTATCATCCTCGCGCAATGTTAACTCGTGCATTTTTAAGTGCTCAGCAATGTCGGTGAATTTTTTCGGCAAAACCGCTTCACACTCTTTAACCAAACAGTGTAGATGAATATCGTGCGTAGTCATAAAACAATTAATTTTATTGTCAATCTTGGTCGATGCGGGCGATGTATTTGATGCGGACGATGATTTAAGATTGAGCGGCTCAGATTGATCGTCCCGAGTCGTTTGTTTTGTACAATTGTCAGTGAAATATTCTTCAATCATTTGCTCAAAATTATTATCATCCGTATTCGAATTCGGGATTAGATTACGGTATATACTTAAGTCTAAATTTTCAGTGGCGGGAAAATTTTTAGTCGAACCCGATAATAGTTTTTTATTCGTCAGTGACGGGGATGTTAAATCAGTTGGTACATTTACGGTATTAAGGGCCGCCGATGTAGACGGTTTTGCAGATAAATCAGTCGTTGTACTTGAACCGGATTTCGGGTATCCAGCTAACTCGGCCGGGAAAACTATTCCATTGGCTTTTTGTGCCAATTTAAATTGACGATAGGCTGTTTCGGAATCGACACGTTCGT
Organism: Tipula unca; assembly: GCA_951394425.1. Classification (NCBI taxonomy): domain Eukaryota; kingdom Metazoa; phylum Arthropoda; class Insecta; order Diptera; family Tipulidae; genus Tipula; species Tipula unca. The sequence goes on along the minus strand of OX596383.1, from coordinate 12,198,070 downwards.
GTTTTCGTTTATGGCTTAATAGTTGCCCGCTTGAATGCAACACATACTGACAATTATTTCGGGTGCAATGGATGTGATTGCAGACGCGTGAAAATCGACAACTCTCGAACGGACATGGTTCGGATTTTAGAAATTTTTTAAAACCGTCACGAGCTAATTGCTCATCTTTAATATGATAAGTTTTGTGTTTTTCTATATATAAGAGACAAAAATACAACTTTACATTATAAAAAATATATTTTTGATTTCGTACTCACCCATATCGGCTTTATTCTTAAACGTGAAATTACAATTTGAGCGGCGGCAATGAAAATGTGTGGTACGCTGTCCAATAAACATACAATACTCGGTGTTACACTCTTCGGTGGCGCGAAATCGTTGAAAACCTTCTTGAATTATAGCCGAATCTTTGCGATGATAGTTCGAATGCATTTGCACATCGCTTGTGCTTATATACACTTTATCGCACTTTGGTTGTATACAATGGTAATGTGTTTGCTTGCGATTATGCTGGCAAAATGAGCCAAATTGTAGAGTACAATCGTCGGACGATGAGAATCGTAAAAATCCATGATTTAAACTTTCGTTGCGTTTCTTATGCCACTTCAAATGGCGGATTATTTCCTCTTTTTTATTTAGCACACGACCATAGCAATTATCATCGTAACAGTGATAGTGTTCCCGAAGATTATCCAATTGGCATTGTTCATTGTTACATTCTAAATATGATTGACATTTTTTTAAAGTTTTTGTGTATGCAGCAGCGACTGAAAATAACAACAACAATATCAAAATTTATTAAACGTTATAAGGTGTCGCACATCTGTGCCCCAACTCAAAACAATTCTTAATTCTTGTGATACAAAAATTTTTGTACCAAAAATTATTTTAATAAATAAAACCGAAATAAAATCCGATTGAATATAAAAAAAAACTATTTTCATATAATATGCACACTACTTAATGTATTCCAATTTAAGTCAATTTAAAAAAAACTAAAAAAAAAAAATTATAAAAATTAGTTTAATAAAGTCGTGGGAAATTTTTTGTTTGAGATAAAAAAAAATTGGTTTACATAACAAATAGTAACCAAATGTTTTCGAAATTAAATTGGTGATTCTATATGGTTTATATGACAGGCGTGGGCAATGGCACGATTGCGATCGAAAAATCCCATAGCTACGAAAGCCTGATTTCAAAATCATGATTTCTTTAAACAAATTGCTGATAAACCTGCAACGGAGAAAAATGAAGAACTCGTATAACCGATTTTCATTTCGTGCTTTCTTAAATGAAACAACTATTCTATGGAACAACATCTTTCGCGATGTTAACAGTAATTGTTGGAACAGGGAAAATCGGGCAATCTAAAATTTAGAGGGCCAAGAATCAGTAACATAAGAGGTGCGGCATGTGACATAACGACAAGATGGCGACAAATAAAATCGTAAAGTGCGAATTTTGGCCCAGAAACAGGAGCAAGAACATGAAGAAGCAGTTGGATTACGGAGAGTCACTTCTTACTCCATCCCTGTAACAAGATTGGGACGAAGCGGAATCGGTTTAACAGTTCAAGGGCGAATGAGAAAATACGAGTGTCAGGTGGCGGGATCAAGACGCGGTGTGCCGTTCTCGTAAATAACAGTGGTTTCAAAGTGGAAGGCAAGAACAGAGCTTCGAACAGAAACTGAACCGAAACAATAAACCGTAACAACCGAAATATTTTCCGGGTTTAACTCCGGATTGTAACCGATTTAATCAAAAAAAATTAAAACGGAAATCGTAACCGAAACGATAAATGTTTTCGTTCCGTTTCGGTTTTTTATCGTTCCTAACAATGGCAGGTAATGGATTTTAAGGTAAGGACGTTTAAAAGCCACTTGCGAAGCATTTGGAAGATAATTTGGTAAGAAAATTAAAAAATGTCTTAAATAAATTGAAGTTAACTTCATCCGGTTTTTATAAAGCTCCACGATACAACAAAACAAATGGTTTCTCGTCATCGATCGAAAAAATAGTTTACGATAAAAATTTCAAGTTTATAAAAATATCACATTTTCAACTTTCTATCGTGATGATAATTGAAAACAAAAATGTTGATTCCACGAAAAAAGTATGATACTTTATAGGACGAATTCGTTCTCCGGTTGAATGATAATTTTTTTTTATATAAATTTCAATTTTGTCAGATCGTCCGACGAAAATGAGAAAAATATATTTACATTTTCAATAACATTTTCAACTTTCTATCGTGATGATAATTGAAAACAAAAATGTTGGTTTCACGAAAAAAGTATAATACTTTATAGGACAAATTCGTTCTCCGGTTGAACGATAATTTTTTTATATAAAGTTCAATTTCGTCAGATCGTCCGACGAAAATGAGAAAAATAAATTTACTTTTTCAATAACATTTTCAACTTTCTATCGTGACGATAATTGAAAACACAAATGTTGGCTCCACGAAAAAAGTATAATACTTTATAGGACGAGTTCGTTCTCCGGTTGAACGATAATTTTTTTTTATATAAATTTCAATTTCGTCAGATTGTTCAACGTAAATGAGAAAAATAAATTTAGCTAGTTTTGATTTCTAACCGATTTCAACCCGGTTCAATTCCGGAATTAAACTGGTACGTGAAGTATTTTCCAAAACCGGTGTTGAAAACTGGAACCAAAAATCTTTTGGAACTGAATTCAAATCCGAAACGGTAAATATATCGGTCCAATGTTCTGATCATGAAATAATTCTTCTTTTTGACATATGTCTGTTTTCAGTTATTTGTGACAAAAAATGATCACTACTCGTTATTACTTTGCCCAGATCTGATTTATAATATTTTTAAAACCACTTGTTTGATTAATTTATTTTTTACTTTTTGGTTATCTCGCTCACTGTATAATACTATGTATAACGATTGTTTCGACCAATATATAATTTTCTAATTCTCATAAACAATCGATTATTTACTTTGACATTTTCTTTACAGAAAATTTATTTCCTTTCAGTAAAAGAATAAAACTAAGAATATTCAATTTTTTTTGTTTGTGTCTAAATGTTAAAATTCTTGGCAAATTGTGAACAAAAAAAAAATCTAATTTTAAACTATTTTTAAATTAAACAAAACAATTATCTCACCGGTAATTTGACGATCGGAATCACTCAACGATGCCAATTGCAGCATTGGCGAAAATATATTCAATGCTGAAGAATTTAATTTAATCTGGCCATTTGAATCGTACGATATGTCATCATTGAAAAATTCTTGATCACTTGTTTGATCGCCACCAGCACCACGATCACCACCATTAACATAATCGTCATCATCATCGTCATCATCATCACTATGAATATTATTATTATTATTTAGATTATGATCGTCGTTATTATTGTGATCAGATGATGAATTAGAATTTTCATTTAGAAATGATGACACGGAATTACGATCTTCATGATAATCACTAAAACCACTGCACTCACTAGTTTTTGAAGAAATTTTCAAATTTTCACTACAAATCACGACTGGGGTATGCGGCGGAGTTGGTAATTCCATTTCATTTTCTTGTTGGCTATTATAGTCCGTTACGATTCTCGGCTGATTCGTCGGAAGCTGCTGTTGCTGCTGCATATTGGGATGATAATAGTGTTGCGGTAGACTAGCACCACCATGATGACCTGAAATTAAATTATAAAAAAATTGGATTAAATTTAATTTTAGGAAATTTGGCGATTTATTATTAAAAAATAAATTATGTTGATTCGATTCCATAATTGTATTAAATATGATCTCTTTGATTTTTCTATTTGAACTGATCAAGGTCTTAGAGATCATGCGATGGGAAAGTGAATTTTTTTAAAATAATTTTTTTGTTTTGCACAAAAAAAGGGAAAAGGAAATTCCCAATTTTTGTAAAAAAATAAAATAGTAAGGTATAATGTAAAAACCGAACCCTTTTACATAGAAATGTGTATAAAGTGATCATAAGGACCGCCCTTTCATAATATATATAGAATTTTTTTTTTAATTTTTCTTCTTTTTGTACGAATTTTTTAAGATGCATAAGGTTCAATGATTTCAAAGACCCGGAGCAAAAATATAAAAAATAAATAAGGGTCATGATACCTCGCTATATAAAAAAATTTGATTAATAGACTGTTTACTGCTATTAAATGGTAGTAATATAAATTTGATATAAAAATAGTGACCGAAGAAATCATTAGAGACTGAATTTAAAATGTAGAACTGTCGATCGTATTAGATTCAAGCGATCGCGGCTTTAAATCTTAAATATTTAGGATTACTACATAAAGAATATTAAACTATCATAAAATGCGATCGTGACATTTAACAAAATTCGAAATTCAAGAAGCGAGGATCTTGTTCGATCTTCACATGTTTCGATCGTAATAGATTCAATCGATCGCGACTTTAAATCTTAAATATTTACGATTACTACATAAAGTTGAATTTATTAATTTATCATAAAATGCGATCGAGACATTTAACAAAATTTAGAAATTCGAGGATCGTGATCGTTCTTCACATGTTTCACGATAAAATTCCGTCGATTCAATCCAGACAATCGACAGCTACCAAAAAGGAAACCTATGTATATAAATGGAGGAAACACCGTTTCAATTTTGTGAAGCTGGTCTCTACATCCAATCACACCGACTTCAAGGCGGATACCTCGATTAGACAATCTCCAATCCTTGAGCCGGCTGGGTTGGTCCTAACAGATTTCCAGTAAAATTCGATCTGAATTCTAGGTCGACTGGAGGTTCACTATTGGGCCCTACATGCTGTCAAGTCATCAGTCGGATCAGTTCGGATTTGTGACGACTTTCAGTCCATAGATAATAAAGCTTTACCCCCCATACTTTCCCAATAACTCCAGCCACCCACTTGCTCTCTACGATGCCAAGGGGATATATTTTTGCAATGCTGGTCTGACCTAAAGTTGACGAGAATACGAGAATGTACCCGTATAATGCTTGGTAGGCTGTGAAACCATCAATTTCTTGGGACATCATGTTAACGGAAGCCTTCGTTCCACCGACACGATACAATTAAGATAATCTATGACACACCACCACCGCAACAGACCAAGTGTGCGTGAAAAAACGAAATTGTAGTGGGGACCAATCAGTTTCGACCAGTTGAAACTTACACTTTCGAGGAATAATGTGCTCATTGCCTATGATGAGATCTTCCACTACTTCTAGTATGCGATGTCTCTCATTATGGTATTAGAGTTGTTCTGCCGATCTATTACTTTCTATTCTAGGACACTGACAGCCACGGAACGCCGATACGGCCAAATCGAAAGGAGTAATATAGTAACGGACCGCAAACCGCTTTTGGGGTTGGTTAACCCTGAAAAGCCAAAGACTAATCTTGAATGAGACATCTGCTGCTTGGTTGTTCCAAAGAGGGCAGAATATACAATATTGTGACGGAAGAAAAATGGCAGAACATTGTTGTTGAATTAGATAGACAAATTTCAGATCCACAACTCAATACACTGACACTTGCTTCACTGGCCAAAAGACCCTTGTAAAGTATGTTGTTAATGGACATTAATATAGGGTCGAATATCATCATTTCCCGAAGCAATTAAAGGAGAGATAACTGAGGACCGCATAATCTTATGCTTTTTCCATAATTAATTTTGGAACACCGAAGTTTGAAAGAACTGTAGAGATGGTATTTTATTTCTCATAGTCACAAATCGAATCGGAGTCGCAACAGAACCTTTTGGTGCCACCTGATACCCGGACACAGACCACTCAGTATTTGGAATAGATGAGATAGCGTCCCCAATGGGAATGGGACATGCATTTGGTTCTCGGTTTAAATGTTGGATTCACATTATTTTCTGATAGGCAGTATATACATACTATCCGGCCTCAACCGGGTCCATGTGGTTTACCACGCAATAACTCTTTTAATTAGGTCTTGAACATACGTAGTAAATCTCTATTAAGTTTTCTTCAATAAAAACTTTCTTAATCTGCAGCGTGAGATTACAAATGGTTCCTTAGAACTTTGTTTCGAAACTTACTCCAGGAAGATATGGTATTCGTACGTCGATATAGGTCCAGTAATATCTTAAAGCATAACATTTAAGAACAATGTAATGTTTCCTAGATGGAAAACGAATAGATCGATAGGGGCCGAGTTTGGCAAACCATCGTACGATATTCCGGCCCTCACTAAAGTAGTTGTGAGTGTCGGACATATATTTTCGTTACAGAGGTGCCCAAATTGTTAATGGCTATACACTCATTACTGTGTGCACAGTCGGTGCATTTCTCCTTTTTTTTTTTTATAAAACGGTTGGAACCTACAGAGGTTCCGCACTCAATGCCACAATGGGCCCATGGTGCAAACCTTGAGGATCTATCCTAGCTCGCATAAGCGCACTGCAGCCTTAGCAAACTGTAAAAGTTTGAACCAAGGAATGGATAACAACTGATCTACGTTCAAAGATCCGTACGAGAACACTTGGGATCTAGCTTCGACAAAGGCCGGACAGCTGCAAAGGTAGTGTAGGCAATCGTCCACTTCCTCCGCTTTACTATCCGTGCAGATAATAATATCCTTGCCTAATTCACTAAATTTATACGCCTCAATTGCACTATGGGTAAGTGCAATTAATTCAGCTTGAAAAACCGTGCAGTGTTTGCCCAGACTACCCGAGAATCTGAGCCCATACTTTGGACAAAAGAAACCAAACCCTGCACTGACTTCTGAACGAGAGCCATCCGCAAAAAAAACTATCGACTCAGACAACTGTCTATAGAAATCCTGAGAGATCCACAGTTCTCTCGAGGGGAAAACGACGGAGAAAGAATTCGTGAAATTAAATTCGGGCAATAGCCTGTCATTCACCATTTCAACCTCCGGAATATGTGACTTAAACTTATTGAGAATCTGAATGAATGCCCTGTACAAGTCCCGAAGGCATTCCATGCCCCAATGGACCTCAGTCGAAATGCAGCAGAGCACGCCATACCAAGAATGTAAGACTGCAATTCGGGCAAGCATAGAATAGACTCCATAGCAAGAAGGGGAGTAGACGACATAGCCCCGGTTATAGCTCTACAGGCTGTCATCTGCAGTCCGTCCAGCCTTGCTACAGAAGACGTTAGTTTCACAACTGGCCACCACACAACTGCTGCATACGACAGTAAGGGTAAAACCAGTGATTTGTAGATGAATACCATCATTTTAGGGGTCAGACCCCAGGAATTGCCAAAGGCCCTTCTGCATTGCCAAAATATAGCAATGGCCTTTTGTAGTTTATAATCAAGGTGAAATTTCCAGGAGAGTTTACTATCTAGAATAACGCCTAGGTGTTTTACGTGCTCTGCCCTTGTAATTGCTCTACCAAATAGAGTGGGGACAGATAAGTTAGCACTGTCTCTACGTCTGGAAAACACAACCAGATCAGTTTTCGAGGGATTGACGTGCAACCCCTTTTCAACACACCAAACTTCCACTATATTAAGGGCGTTCTGCGTCAGATCAGATAAGACGTTCAGGTATTTACCAGAAACTGTCAAAACGAGATCATCCGCGTAGCTTTGCACGATGAACCCAAATCGCTGCAATTTAACAAGTAATTCATCGATAACCAAGAGCCACAGCAAAGGTGAGAGTACTCCTCCTTGCGGGCAGCCTTTGGCTACTTTTACAGACACTGATGAGCCATCTAACTCAGTCTCAATTATACGGGACTTGAGCATTGAATCGATGAATCTAACAATGGTTTGATTAATATTAAAATTGGTACACGCACTTGTGATCGAAGAAAACGAAGTGCTATCCAAAGCTCCCGCAATGTCCAGGAAGGTACCTACAAGAAACTCTTTGTAATTAAGTGATCTTTCGATTCTAGTAACGAGTTCATGTAGAGCAGTTTCGCAGGACTTGCCAGCTCTGTAAGCATGTTGCATGTTACTGAGTGGGGAGGTAGTTAAATAGTTATCTCTAATAAATCTGTCGATGATCCTCTCTAATGCTTTAAGAAAAGTAGAGGTCAGACTAATGGGCCTAAAAGCTTTAGGGTCGGTATAATCCGACTTGCCAGCTTTAGGTATGAAAACGACTCTACTCCTGCTCCAGGATCGTGGTACAGTACTAAAAGCAATGCACGCCTGGAACAGATTGAGCAGGTGAGTACGGATGGGAAGAAAACCATGCTGCAATTCAGCAGGGAAAATGCCGTCTGGACCACTCGATTTGAACGGTGCAAACGAGAAAATACTCCAGTGTAGAACATCAGTAGTGATCAGTCTACGAGCTAAGTTCCAATCCGGCGTACCGACAAAAATGTCCGGAGGCGCGGAGGCAACCACGCTCGAATCAACAGTGTCACATACAGGAAAATGGACAGACAACAGTAGCTCGCCAGCTTCTCGCCTACAGGAGGTGAGTTTTCCGGAAGGTAGGCGAAGGCTATCAAGTTTGCAATTACCATTCTTAGCCAGAGTTTTGTTAAGTCTGGCGATAGCAGATAAGCTATCAATTTCCTCACCGAAATTTTTCCACGCAGCCCTCTGCGCGGATCTTAGGCTTTTTTTATATGCTCTTTGAGCTAACAAGAATTGATTCCAATCAGAAATTAGATTCGTTTTTTTGGCTTTATTTTTAATTTTACGCACACTTTTCCTTAACTTTCTAATAAGAGGGCACGATTTTTCAAAAGCAGTCGAGATTGCTTTCGTTAGTACAGTTGCCTGCAAATCAAGATCTGAGATAGATCTGATCTGATTAGGCAAATCTAGTAGTGAAACGAGCTCATAGGAGAATGTATCCCAATTTGTTAGTTTCCTATTACGATATGGTTTAATCGGAGGTCTTTTAAAGTTAATATTAAAAGAGATGCACCTATGATCAGAGGTGAGAATATCATCCGTCACTCTCCAATTTACAATCAGGTCAACGATGGTCATAGAGCACAAACTAATATCAATCACTTCTTTACGAACCGAGTTGATAAAAGTTGGCTCACAATCAACATTGAGAATCTCTAAATCAGAGGAGTAAATATAATTGAACAGTGAGGATCCTCTACTGTTGGTATTCAAGCTACCCCAAACGGTATGATGAGCATTAGCGTCACAACCAATCACGAGGGGTAGATTATTGACCCTGCACCACACTACAAGATTCATCAGTTCCTCTGACGGAGGGGGCGAGGTGGAATCATAGGGTAAATAAGCTGATGCAATGACAAGTTTAAAACATGAGTCAGCATACACGAGAGTGATTAGCACCGCCGCAAGATCAGCCGTGCTGCACTCATTAATAAGAGCGGCATCAATATCATTAGAAATATAAATGCACGCTCTGGTTTTAAGGACGGTGGACTTTAGGAAAATCCTGCCGAACTTCGAATTAAAACCAGAAACCGCGCCATTAATGAGGTACGGTTCTTGGATTAGACAAACATTTCTCCTTTAATTCCGAAGGTTTACGCTGTTTACGATGAGTGAATATTCTGAATTCAGAATTATGCCTATATTCAAATAAATAAATATGTATTGGTGTAGCAGAAACTAAATATGGCATTCGGTGCATTGCAATATTTGTGTATATGAATTAACTGGAATCGACGTTGGAACGCACTAATAAAACAAAAACGAAAATATAAATTTAACCAATACATTTTAATTGTGTATGCTAAAATAACGGATTTTTTAAAAATATTTTGTTCATAATCTGCATTACCGTTGCGGTTGATTCAGTCGTGTTTGATTCTTGTATGTGCGGACAATCATTTAGTCTAAATAAGTGCCACAGTGATACATTAATTTCGCGAGAGCGTATTTATCTGGATATCTAGGTTATATCGATCGATACGTGCTGCTAATTTTTAACCCCATCAAGTTGAGAATTATGTAGACGCGTATATAATACAATAATAGGTAAGTTTGCTTAGTCAGAAATCGTCACATTTTAAGGAAATCCATTTTATTTTTTTCACAAAATAGTATCAAATTTTAATTTTTACAATAAGTTAACAAAAATCTTAAATAATCTAAGATTACATAAAATAAAATAAAAATATTTCCCATGAAAACTATAATAAACCCTTTCTTTTCCCTTTTTTTTTTTCATGGCATTTTTTTAAATCTTTTTACCCCCGGTAAATAGAATCGGCATATAAATATTTTTACTTTAACTCTTTTCTTATGTTGATATGTTATGAGCATAAACATTAAAAAAAAAATTGTAAGAAGGAAACATCTGCAATTTAATATACAAACGATATATGTGATCTTGAATACGAAAAAAGTTTATATTACACAATTTTTTGTTGTGTGTGACAAAAGGGTTTATGTATAACATGTTGGTTACCAACATATGATATTTCGTGTGACGGAATTTGATTTATATCATCACAATATATATGGATGTGTGTGTGTGAGAGATTCATCTATTTACTCATGATATAGAAATATGCCGGAAAAAATTCTCCAACACAATTCCGAGGAGAGATTAAAACATATGTTTTTTATGATGATACATATTTTCATAATTTTGCGTATGTATGTATAGATGCATAAATTCTTTACTAAATCATAAATGATTTAAATTTAATGATTGTTACCAGATATAACAAAAAATTAAAAAACATATTTGATTAACACACTCATATACAGTATAGTTATTAATTAGTATTCAGCTGGGCAGTAGCGTACACATAATAACAAAATACGATCGACAATTGGCAAGGTTATTAATTGTCAAAGTCGACAATTAAGGCAATGTCGACAACCTACGATAATTTTGCGGCTTGACATAAATTGAGCCAATTCGCCCTAATGCACATTATGTTAGATGTTCCTCATGAGATTCTGCACAAGATCCGGTTCCAATATTGATCCATTTAGAAGGCATAATCTTCCAATACAATTTATTCTCATTATTAAATTTGGTAACACTAATACACGTTTGGCTAGCTGTTTACATCGCAAACCATATGGGGCTACGACGGTACAGAAAAGCTCCTATTTTATTTGGTGAGCTAAAAAATATGCCAGTGATAGCGATAAAAATAGAGTAGGCTTACATAATAAAAAATTATCTCTAATTTTGGGTAATTATAGTAACGGAAATGGGTTACGCACCTAAACAAGTCCTCAATGTGGACGAAACAGGTCTAAACTGGAAATGAATGGCATTCAGAACTTTTAATTTTAAAATATAATTATTGGCAAGCAAATATCTTAGCTCATGCGGCGCTCTTGTTGATTGATAAAGTCAAATAATTTTTATGCCAGCAATTACTATGCTCCTTTAACAACCCATGCATCACGTTCAAATTTTGAATTAAGAATTTCTATATGACCTTCTATTAAGATTGAGTCAGTATTGACTGGCGTGGAGATGGATGAACAGAAATTCTAAACTTTGGTAGAAATTGGGCCCGGAGCACCCGCGATGCGGCACTGCATCGCACTAATTAAATTTTACCCGCCAGTAGCAAATTCTGGCTTTTGCTCTGTTGGGATATTATAAATGTGGATTTTACTAGTTTGACTCTGTGCATGTAGTGACGTGCGGCTGTATAAAATACCGATCACTTTTAAATTTTCTTTAAATTTTTTTTTTATTCTCACTCTTGATCATGTACGTATATGTATAGCTAGACGACGCAACCCATTTCTATTCCCGCATCCAAACACATCGTATATATACATAAAACAAAAAATTATTTTTTATTTTTTTTATGTAAAATTAATGATTTTCGTAAAAATTTGATCGTCATATAAGACGAAATATCATTAATAATCTTAAAAAAAAAAAAATAAAAAAAAGTTTTCAGTTTTTTGAAAGAAATCACATTTTTCTCATGATCTTCAATTTTTAGTTCTGTGTATAGTTTTTTGATCGATGATGATGGAATTTAATTCTTATATAATATAATAATAGAACAACAACAACAACAAAAAAGGTCTCAGACGTAAGAAGATCGAGAATCCCTACCACGATAATTTTTTTTTTTTTGTTAATATTTTTTTAAGAATTTAGTTTTTTTAGACACATTTTTTGAAGGGTTGAAAGGGAAATAAAACACAAAACCTAAATAAATAAATTCTGTTCTGCTTTCCCCTTAAGGTCTCATTAAAAGTGTATTACAATAAATCATCGTTTCTTAATAATATTTAAAATTTTAGAGTTGGGGTTAGAATTTGAATTCGAGCCAATACATCAGAATTTTTTAAAATACAAACAAATAGCGCGCATTGGAATAATTTAGATAACTATCGGAAAAAATAGTTTTCCAAATAACAATTAATAATTTTTTAAAATTTCTCTACTGCGGGTTAAAAACTTAAAGATATTGAATTTCCTAAATGACACCGGTTAGCCTAACCCATATAGATAGTTTTTTATGCGAAGGGGTCTAAAATTATTGGGAAAAACTTCATATATATATATATATATATATATATATATATATATATATATATATATATATATATATATATATATATATATATATATATATATATATATATATATATATATACAATAATAATAGAAAAAAGCAAAGGTGCATCATTTAACCTTAATAATCGTAACCTATTCACCCTTAGAATGTTATCCCTTTACCAAAAAAAAAAATTTTTTTTTACTAAAAAGAACGAAATCAATTTAGCGAAAAATACATAAGATATATATAAAGGTGTTCGATCCCTTTATTAAATTTCACATGTATATTATGTCCCGGGGGAAAGATTTACGGGTTAAAAATATAACAAAAAACTAAGATCTCAAATTACCCCCAGGTTATTGAGTGAAATTATTTTTTTTTTATATAAAATTTATGACTTACCTAAGGTTTGCTGTTTAAACGCTTCTAAAATATCATTTTGTGATACGGATAGACCATAAATATTTAACAGCTCCTGCATTGTTTTAAATGCGAATTCACGAAATTTTATGTCAGATTCATTTAAATTTGTTCCGCCCAAACTAGATGATTTTTGTTCCGAATTTAAATTGGCTGCAACTGCGACCGCTGAACCAACCACCATATTATCATGATTGATGGCCGCAAATCGGGGATTAAAATTTTTTCGCTTATTTTTTATACTCAATTCAGCGATATTATTGTTTTTTACATTTTTTGTACATTTTTTGTCTGTGGATGATGTCGATGGGCATGGTTCATTTTCAATTGCTGATTCCATTTTATAGTATTTAAATTTGGGGTAGTTCCTAAAAAAAAAATTAAACAAAAAAAAAAAACAATAATAATATTTTCATATAAATAGATGCATAGATTTGATCCCTAAAAATCAATTACTTAAAGAAAAATACCTTGACCCTTAAACGTTACGGTACATTTCGACACTTTTGTATGTAAATATTTTTCATAATTTATAATCTATAATTGAGATAAATTGGTGCGGATGTGTTATATTTCGGGGGTAAATATTATTTGTGTTGACCATATATAGGGGTTGAATGTATTAAGATATCATTGTCATCGAGGATGTGTTGTTTAAGGTAAAAAACATTTTTCATGATCGGTTAATATACCTCGATATATAAAATCTGTATTATTATGTAACTGGTATCTCTCGGAAAGCAAGTTCGGAAAGAGTAATGCTCCCAGTTGTCCCATTAGCTTACTCATACAATTTCATCTTGAATCTCCTGAAATAGTTGACAATTTGATCATACACAAATATTCACCGAAAAACAATTCACCGAAAAGCAATTCACCGAAAAGCAATTCACCGAAAACACAATTCACCGAAATCGACAATTTTTCGAAAACGATAACTCACCGAAATCGACAATTCACCGAATTGTCGTTTTCGGTGAATTGTCAATTTCGGTGAGTGGGCGTTTTCGGTGAATGGTCGTTTTCGATGAATTGTGTTTTCGGTTAACTGCTTTTCGGTGAATTGTCATTTTCGGTGAATTGTCGTTTGTTTGTGAAACCCACAGATACCCACAAATTCAGTCGACCTTGCCAAGGTACTCAAACCACCAAGGTAAAACAAACGAAATTTTATCGAGCCGTGATGCAAGGTAAATTTTCGTGTGTTTTAATATGAAAATATCTAGGAAGGCCGACTAATATTTGGTATCGAGAATATCACTTTAGTAAGCCTTACTGATACAAAACCAGAAAACTGAAACACTTTTAATTGTGCTATTTCATGTCAAAATGGAGGGTTCTGACTTTGTACTAATATGATACTATTCCCGCACAAAACACTTCTGGCCACCACTAGTCACCACTAGTTATTGACACATTTAAGGTTAGGAGTAAGTGTTTTATCAGAATCAAATTCTAAAATTTAAATGAAAAAACTATACGCTGATAACACTATATGCTAACACATCACGTTTGACTTCGTTCATGAAACGCTGAAACGTTTGTGTGGCATTGCGTAGTGCAACGAACCGAGTACCGAATATCAAGTACCAAGTACCAAATACAAACAGTCTGTATTTGGACTACGTAGTCGGTTGTATTCGAAGAAGCCAATAATGGTGTTGTGATTTCCATAATTGTCTTTTGCGTATTCGGCGCATCCACTTTTGATTTCCTCAAACACAAGATCACACCTAATTGTACTGTGCCTCCTGAAGAACGAATTAATACCATTAGGGAAGCACGTCATCGGTATGGTAAATTACTACCACCGACTTATACCGAAGCTCGCTGAAATATACTATAGCACCAATTGACAGCCCCTTGCCAGATTTATGCTTGACGGATGTCAATGTGCATTTCCGTCACTCAAGGCTGACCTGGTAAAAATAACACTGCTATGACATCCACTGACCGACTCATACCTCAGCATAACAACTGATGCATCAGACACTACCGCAATTTTTCGTGTGTGTTACTATGTGAATGCTTGGAAAACTTGACTAAAACCTGGTATCGATGAACTATAATATAGTTTTGTTGTGCATAAAATATGGCCGACTCTGGTTTAAGACCCGAGAATAAACAGTGTTATATACTGAATCAAACGTACCCAATGGTTTTTACTACACCAATCTTTGTTGGATAATGCAGAAAATTGAATTTCCCTCTCAAAGGATAGTGTTTGGATTCGTATTCTAAAATAAAATCGAATTGGAAAGGATAAGGAGTAGTTAACAAGGTTATTTTTTTTATATAAATAAAGATATCTAAAATTGTATTTCTTTGTAATTCTCTGATGATCAAAGATAAAATAATTTAAGAAAAAAATCTAGTCACGATTTTTAAGAATTTTTGTTGATTAATTTAGAAAAAAACTAACAAAAATATTATTTTCGATTTTAAGAAAATAAAAAATGTAATTAACCTATACAGCAGCAACGATCAAATATTATACGGGGCCGCGAAGCTCGGATAGGACCAAAATCGATCCACAATCGATTTCTAATATATTTAATCAATATCAAGTGATTTTTCACCAATCGACACCAATTTTGTGCAATTAATTTTCACCCCAATGAGCGTCGTGCGACGTCTTACTGTATATACGAGTATTTGGGATTTTGAATTTGGTTTTTTGCTGTTAACTTCTAATTTGCCTTATTTGTCTAAAAAAAAAAAAATTAAAAAAATACAAAATTTAAATTTGGGTAGATAGCGCGCAAGAGGGGAGGTGACCAGGGCGTACAACAAATCTATATTAACAAAAAAAAAAAATTGAATTAATTTTTATATTTAAATTTTTTCTACGTTTTTGATAGACTTTTGATGAAAATAATTTATAAAAGACACAAAAAATAATTTTTTCTTATAATATTTGAAAGATTTTTTTTTGTCGAATCATTGAGTTCGTTTTTTTAGTGGTTTTGTGTTTTGAACAGAAAAATATTTTATATATACGAGTACAACTATTTATTTGGTTATTATCTATATAGTTACAGGCATACCACGTGTAGCGCGCGCCGCTCTTATAATCGATAATTGGTTTAATTTATTACTCTTTTCGGTCCACTTGTCATAATTATGTTTTTAGTAAAGGATTCCACATCTATGGAATTGGAACGTATTGCCTTATAACGTTTTTATAAGGTTTCGGGGAATGCATATACATACTACATTTTACAAGGTATTCCTGTATTTATCAGGTTGGTATATACGACGAATATGTGAAGGAAAATGAATTGAGTCATTGATTGATTTGCGTAGGTAATATACATATGTATAGGGCGACAAAGCAGTTCTTACGGTTTGCAATCCATTTAAAATATATAAATTCAAAAGAAGTTGCTCCTCGGATACACTCTCTTATTTTAGTTTTTTGTAATTCCAACATTTCAAATAGTTCAAGTCAAATATTATATACAAAAAAAAAAAATTATGAATTGTAGTAATAATAATAATAGACATATAGACATTCCGGGTTCTTAATTTTTATTTATTTTTTTGTGTTCTTGTTGTTGTTATTTTAAAAAAATTAATGATTTTTTGTGGCTTCAACATGAGATATGTAAAAAAGATAAAGAAAATAACTCTAAATTAGAAGACTAACAAAAAAATTCACGGCTTTCTCGATATACTTATATACCAATTTTGAAGCAGTGATGGTAATTTTGGGCCATGCATATTTGCGATCGCTACTTAATTTCATTGATTGGCCATGCGAGCGATCATTTGATATAAAATATCTTTCCCCATTCGACAAGAATCGTTTCTTAAAATATTATGTTTTCAGTTTGTGCGATCGTAGTGCGATCGCAAGTCGGAGGTATTAATCTGTGATCGTATATTAATCTATGATCGCTCAGTCTGAATTACCTATTTGAGCGATTATCGCATAATTAATAGCGTATATAGGATGATTTACGATCACTCGGTCTAAATAACTTATTGGAGTGATGGCAAGTCGAAAATAATAATCTGTGATCGTATACAGAATGATCAGTGATCACTCGGTCTAAATAACTTATTGGAGTGATTGCAAATCGAAAATAATAATCTGTGATCGTAAACAGAAATTAAACATAAATTACTTATTGGCGCGATCATCGCATAATTAAAATCGTATTATTAAAAATATTGATCGGTATTAACTGTGAATGCTCGATCGTTTGTCCAATTTTACTTCCTCCCTTCGACTAGAATCTCATCAAAAATCTGACGTTTTCAGTTTATACGCGATCGTAAAATTATGATCGCAAGTCGAAAGTAATAAACTGCGATCGTATACAGAATGAGCTACGATCACTAGGTCTAAATAACCCATTGGAGAAGGATCAACGATCATTCGGTCTAAATTAATTATTGGTGCGATCGTCGCGCATAATTAAAATCGTATTGTTAAAAATATTGATCGGTATTAATTGTGAATCCTCGATCGTTTGTCCAATTTATCTTTCCCCATTCGACTAGAAGCTCTTCGAAAATCTGACGTTTTCAGTTTATACGCGATTGTAAAATTATGACCTCAAGTCGAAAGTAATAAACTGCGATCGTATAGAACGATCTATGATCACTAGGTCTAAATAACCCATTGGAGAATGATCAACGATCATTCGGTCTAAATTAATTATTGGTGCGATCGTCGCACATAATTGAAATCGTATTGTTAAAAATATTGTTCAGTATTAACTGTGAATCATCGATTGTTAGCCCAATTTATCTTTCCCCATTCGACTAGAAGCCCTTCGAAAATCTGACGTTTTCAGTTTATACGTGATCGTAAAATTATGATCGTAAGTCGAAAGTAATAAACTGCGATCGTATACAGAATGATCTACGATCACTCGGTTTAAATAACTTATTGGAATAACGCAAGTCGAAAATAATAATCTGTGATCGTATACAGAATGATACACGACCACTCAGTCTAAATAATTTATTGGAGCGATCGTCGCGCATAATTAAAATCGATTTATTATTCGAGATTAATGAAAAATGTTATCGAAGGAAGCCCATTTTAATTTTCGAACCATTGAAAAAATTCTCACTTTCGTCGTACGATCGTTCAACCGGTAAACGGTATCTTTTTTTAGTATTAAGTTTTTTTCGTAGTACACAGACCTCAAAAATAAAAAAAACTTCAAAACATCAAATAAAGTTTTATTTTGTCGTGACCGATTTTTTCGGTCTTGTAGCTGCGATCACGGAAAACCGATCCGAATCGTTCCTTTTGTTGCGTTATAATATTTCAGTTAATTACGGTTAAATGTTCCGGTTCAGTTCCTGTAACTATTACATAGTTAGCTCCCTAGATTTTATTTCGATCCGGTTTCAATCGTTTCAGTTCCGGAAATAAACCAGAACGAAGAGTTTTTTCAAAACCAGAGTAGAAATTTTTTGGAGTTGAATCCAAATCCGGAACGATAAAAATATCGGTGCTACCCTCTGGTTTGCGATTTAACTTTTAAGGACAAACTTTTCAGGTTAAATTCATCAAGCAAACTTTATATTCGAGCATCCTTTCAGGATTTTACTATACGCTAGTATACTGGTATTATGTAACTATTTATGCATCTTCGGGTTATGAAGATATAGAGAGAAAATGTTCGCGAGACTTAAGAAACCTCATTTTTGTTTTTGTATTTTTTTTAATACTTCTGAGGAATTTGTTATTATTGTTATTTTTGATATATCGTTTCTATGAGACATTTTGACATTTTAAGGTCATTTTTTATGTTAGTAGAATACATACACAAAATATATTTTTTGTTGATTTGTATTACAATTTTATGTATTAATTTATATTTATGTATGTACGCGGCATCCCACCAAGCTTCACAATTATTTTTCAAGTCCATCACACGCATATACAGAGTTAAAAAAGTTTTTGAATTCGATATTTTTGCGGGAGATCGCGATCGACAGGTTAAAATAAGTGATATAGTACTCACCTCGCGTCTCAAGTTCACGAAATGTGATCGGGCATTCCTGTATATGGGTTAACACACAAATGAAATTACGAGACCAAGAAACGCGATCAGGATGGAAATTATGCGGGGTATCGCGATCGACACGTTAAAATAAGTGATATAGTACTCATCTCGCGTCTCAAGTTCACGAAATGTGATCGGGCATTCCTGTATATGGCTTAACACACAAACAAAATTACGAGATCAAGAAACGCGATCAGGATGGAAATTTTGCGGGATATCGCGATCGACACGTTAAAATAAGTGATATAGTACTCATCTCGCGTCTCAAGTTCACGAAATGTGATCGGGCATTCCTGTATATGGGTTAACACACAAACAAAATTACGAGATCAAGAAACGCGATCAAGATGGAAATTTTGCGGAATATCGCGATCGACACGTTAAAATAAGTGATATAGTACTCATCTCGCGTCTCATGTTCACGAAATGTGATCGCGCATTCCTGTATATGGGTTAACACACAAACAAAATTACGAGATCCAAAACCGCGATCAGAATGGAACGTTTTTAATTGAAACCATTTTATGTATTACCTACCGCGAATTTTATTTGTTTACCAGATAAATCACCACATAAGCGCATAAATTATTCATGGACTTATGTGTGCACACAAAGAGAAGGTGAGGTATAATAGTGTCGCGAATTATCGCGCGGTGCCATTCTTAAAATAATATGTCTAGTTAGTTAATGTTATATAAACTATTTAGTTTTATAAATTATGTTTGATTTTTATGTTGTTTATGCGAAACAAAGCAAATCGAAATATTTTTATTTTTTTAAGATAATTTATGAAATAACTCAATAAGTAGAGGTGGATTAGTTCAAGGTTGTAGTTTATATTTTGAATACTATTAATCAAATTCAAATAGTTTTTCTTTTTATTCATTATCGCTAGGCATAGTGATTACTACAAGTTGATAAATATATTAGAATGGCTTTCCTCCTGAAATTAAATTAAATTCTGGTTCACACAAGATTTGAAAACTGCTGCAAAACGTCAAACACCTAAACGTTAGTTTATAAAAAATCGATGAGCAAGGAACTCAATACAGTCGGCTCGAGAAATGCGACGGATCCAAAATTTCATAATTTAAATTTTATAGTTTATCATTTAAATATTCGAATTTTACTTTTAATCTTCAGAATTTTGAAAATTTCGAATAAAGAAATTATTTCACATGAAGTTTGTCCAAAATTGTCTTTAAACTATAAAAACAACAATAGGGCATATTTAGCACATTGAGGACATATCCAAAAGCGTGAAGTTTGTGCTAACTTCAATAATAAATTTGAATCTACATATTTGTGAGGATAACACATAAAATTCGGATAAACTGACCACGTATTCAAAACTATTTGTCTTATTTAGCAAATGTGAAAAAATTATAAAAGCTTTCTTAAATTTGGAAGATAAGTGACTTAAGACAAGGCTGTTTTATCATGTTGTGTGTTGGTACTAACTTAAATTTTTTTGAAAAATTCTTCCGCTGACCCAAGGATCGAACCCAAAAACCAAAATTTATTTTTGGATAGCTGAGGACTATATCTAACTTAAATGTGTAAAAGCTTTCTTAAATATAGAAGATAAGTGACTTAAGACAGGGGTATTTTACCAAGTTGTATGTTAGTACAAAATTGAAATTTTTAAAAAATTCTCCTGCTTAACCAAGGATCGTACTCAAATACCGAAATCTATTTTTGGGTAGCTGGGGACTATATCTAACTAAAAAATATAAAAACTTTCTTAAATCTAGAAGATAAGTGACTTAGGACAGGAGCGTTTTACCACGTCGTGTGGTATTATTATTAAATTTGGCAGGAACCCGTTAAGAAAAACCTTGGATTCTATCAAACCACGCACATTCGTTCTGCATCCTTAGAAAATTGGAGAAGTTTGAACCAAGGCAGAGAGGATAGTACATGCTCAGGAATTGTCTTGGAATTGAGACACATGAGATATAATACAGTCGACAGCAGGGCAGCTGCCGATGAACTGTATGCTATCATCATAACCTTCAAGGTATTCGTCGCATACGGCATTGCCCTTGAAACGGCCATGGCCAGTATGAAACGATACTAGTCTTCTTTAGTTATCCTTTTTTAATGAAAGAGCATACTTAGTCTGCTTCGAATTGAGCTCATTAATAAAGTATTTCGCCTTACGGCAGGTGGGGGTGGATGACCACGCTTGCTTTAAGTGACGTAAAGAGGCAACGGAGCAGCAGGTTCAGGTCCAACGAAACATGAACGTGAGCCAATTTTTGCCAAAATGTCTGCGATTTCATTACCTTCAATGTCACAATGCGCAGCTACCCAAAAGACCGTCGTAACTTTGTTATTACGGCAGAGAAGAGTCATAAAATTCTTACAATCCTTCACAAGTTTTGAGTTTGTCAAAAGATTATTTAAGGAGTTGAGGACAGATTTACTGTCAGTACAATAATCTTCACCATTAACCGCGAAATTAATAGCTGTAATGGAGTAACCCTGATTAATTCCGCTTGAGAAATAGTACAGTAAGTACCCAAACTGCCAGATGTTCTCAGACCCAGCGATGAGCAGCAGTTACCGAAGCAAGCACTCTGTTCAGAAAGTGAGCCATCTGAAAAAAATGGTAGCGATTCAGATATCCGTTTGAGCAGGTTTGATGAGAACCATATATATCTCGATGGGTCAACCACCTCGAACGATTTGTAATAGTTAAATTCAGGCAACAGCCTGATATTAAACATGACAATTTCCGCCACAGCTGGTTTAAATACACTAAGAATTAACCTGTGTCCCGAAATAGTACCGAATGCGTTCCACGTCCCAACACATTTCAAGCGAAACGCCGCTGAGCAAGCTGTGCTAAGAACGAATGAATATAGCTGAGATAGAATAGACTCCATAGATAGAAGCGGAGTCGAAGACATGGCCCCAGTAGCAGTCCTACATGCAATATTTTGCAAACAGTCGAGTTTAGCAAGTGATGATTTTAAATTGATTACTGGCCACCAAACCACAGATGCATATGTTAGCATTGGTAGAACCTGTGATTTGTATATAAAAGAAAGCATTTTGGGTGCCAAGCCCCAAGAGTTATCAAAAGCTCTTCTGCATTGCCAACAAATCACTGTGGTTTTTTCAAGTTTGTAATCAAGATGATACTTCCAAGAGAGTTTATTATCTAAAATAATACCAAGGTGTTTGACGTAGGCTGAGCTATTAATCTGACACCCAAAAAGAGATGGCACATGAAATGCATCAGTATATCTATGTCTAATGAATACAACTATGTCAGTTTTAGAGGGGTCCACATGTAAATCCTTATCAAGGCACCACTGTTTTAAAATGAGAAGAGCGTGTTGCGTTAATTCAGATAAGACATTCAAATGCTTACCAGAAACTGTTAGAACAAGGTCATCAGCATAACTTTGAGCGATAAGGCCGGATTCCTGAAGTTTTATAAGAAGCTCGTCAATGACCAAAAGCCACAACAGAGGTGATAGCACCCCTCCTTGTGGACAACCCTTGACAACTTTTACTGAAACCGAACTATCATCTCGCTCGGAGATAACGATGCGAGTGATTTCTGATGAATCTATCACCATTCTAAAGATTTGAGAAATGTTATTGACAGGTAAATAGGCCGACAAGTTCTTGCTTCAAGATTGTGGAACAAGGCTAAAAGCAATGCAAGCCTGGAACAGATGCAGTAGATGTTGCCTTATAAGGGGAAATCCATGATATAATTCAGCAGAACAAAAACCATCAGGACCGGCAGATTTGTAAAGTGCGAAGGAGAATATACTCCAATGCAAGACCTCCTAGAAAGAAGTAACTTACCATTGGGTAGTCGAAGTGAATCGAGTCTACACGTATTATTTCTACTCAAGGTTTTCTTTCATTAAACTACAGCAGGTAAGCAATTAATTTCCTCACAGAAATTAATCCAGGATGACCTCTGTGCAGAGGTGTCGTTTGTTAGAACAAGATTAAAACTAAAAAATATTTCTCCTGCTGTACAAACGATCGTACCCCAATAGCGATATGTGTTTATGGGTAGCTGATAACTATATCTAACTTGATTAGGGCCACTTGATTTACGATCGCTTAGATCAATTTTTAAATTAATTATTCCTAAATCTAGTGATCGCAGCGATACGACTGATCATGAGTTTGAAACTGCTAATTACTCAGATTTCATAGTTGGCTTTCCTAATATTACTATATGATCTGCGAATTAATATGGAACGAACAATTCTGCAATGTGGAATCTCATCGCTTATTAAATTTACCTAACAAGCGGGGATAGGCGAGGTAGACTACGCCGTGCAATCTACTCAGAAATATTACGAAGATTACTTGGAAATATTTTTTGTCAACATCGACAATTAAGTCAATGTCAACAATCTATGATATTTTAGCGATTTGAAATAAAATGCACCGGAAATTACATACCATACTTCGCTGGACTTATGGTCATGTCGTCACCAACGGCCGATGGTTGCACAAGATTTTCATTTCAGGTTTTTTTCTAGGTTCATCGCAGAATGCCTTTGATAAAGCATCCGGCACTTTATTTATCGATCCTTTTCGGTAGCCAATTTGGAAGTCGAACTTCTGCAATTTAGCATTAGTAGTCCTGATATGCCCCGCTAGGACATTAACCAGCGTATAGATCGTAACCGGATACCCTTCTCTATATATATGGTCTGAATTTTTGGATGTTCAGTACCGCGGCGTAGCACTCAATTGCGACCACCGAATAATTTCTTTGAGCTGCATTTAGCTTGTGCGAAATGTACTCGATCGGATGTTCTTCACCTGTCGAATCCGTTTGAAAGAGAAAACTACCTACGTCAACGGTACTAGCGTCACATTGAATGAAGAAAGGCTTGCTATAGTCGGGATTGGTCAACACACGGGGGCCGAGGACAAAGCTAATTTGAGCGAATTGAACGCAACTTCTGCGGCTTTGGACCATTTAGGTTTTTCGGATTTCCCAGTGAGGCCGGTGAGAGGATCCTTAGCTATGCAAAATTTTTAATAAATCTACGGTACCACCCATACATATTTAAAAATCGTCTATTTTGTTTGGTGGTCCTTGCACGTAGGCAACCTTCTTCTACTATATAACTCAAGTAGTTGACTTCTTTTAAAATGAACTAACTTTTCGTTATACTTATTGTTAAACCAGCCTTTTTTAACAACTGAGCAACTTGTTCCAATATAGTTAGATGAGGTGACCAACAGATCGTCTAAGTAAACAAAAATTTTGTCATGTAATTGATGCGGGATCACACGGTACATATGGTGACATAAAATTCGCGGGGCATTGCACAAGGCAAAATGCATTACTTTGAATTGATACAACGGCTTCCCTGGTACCGTAAACGTTGTTTTATCAGGTTGGCCTGGAATACAATTATGATTGGAGATAATTTGTACTTCATTCGAGTCACTATTTAACAACTGCTGACGCAAACGATAATTCGCGCCATGCAAGGAATTCTTTTACATTCAAATGTCACGCTAGTACCGTTGGCGTAGGTACTGTTTTTTTTAAACGGATTCGACTGGTGAAGAACATCTGATCGAGTACATTTCGCACAGTGCAGTTCAAATTCGAGTGCTACGCCGCAGTACTAATAATAATAATAACAGTGTTAAAGGCCATTACTGGCCCCTTACTGAATCAACAATCTGGCTCCAACGGTTTCGATCCTGAGCTTGGTCTTCATACTGTCTTAGACAATCTGAAGAGGCCAAGTCGTTCTCTACATCGTGGAGCCATCGTCGCACTGTTATCGTGAGTGATAAGAGAGCCCAAATATTTGAACCTCCTCACTCCCTCAAACGTGTGGTGGCCACTACTAAAATCTGGTGTGCCATTGTCTCTAAAACCAGAGATCAGGTATTTCGTTTTGGACTCATTGATCTGGAGTCCAACAGAAGCTGAAAACTCTACAAGTGGATCAAGTATTTCTTTCACTCCGTTGCTATTCAGTCCAATCACGTATATGTCATCTGCATATGCAAGCACTTGATTGGACTGGCGATATAAGATGTTGCGCTGAGGTGTTTCAGTTTTACGAAAGATGTACTCCAACATGAGATTAAAGAGTATCGGGGACAGAGCATCTCCCTGCCGAACACCCGAGGTAACTGCAAAAATTGTCGATAGCCTGTTCTCAACTTTAACACAGCATTGAGACTGCGTCACTGTCATCCTACACAGTCGTACCAATTTTGTTGGCATTCCTAGGTATTCCAGGGCAGACCACAAACTCTCTCGATTGATCGAGTCGTAGGCCTGCCGGAAATCCAGGAAAACCTGATGTACGGAGATGGATGTCTCATAATATTTAGATAGAATCATTCGCAGCGAAAAGACCTGATCAGTGACTGATCGATTCGGACGAAAACGCCGCAGTACTAAGCATCTTAAAATTCGGACCATATATAAAACGGGTTTCCGTTTACAATCTATACGGTTACGCTGGTTAATGTTAAACACCGTACTTTCGAACAGGAACTGAACCGGAACATTACACCGTAATTAACCGAAACCTTACCACAATACCCCAATATACAATTAAAAAAACGAATTTCTTAAAACTGGAGCAGGAAACCGGAACATCTTTTGGAATTTAATACAAAACCGAAAGGATAAAAAATCTGTTCAATGCTTTAGAGTATAGTGTCAACGAACTAAGGACAAAATCCGTTTCTGTAGTCGTTCTTTTACGTACACATTCGACGTGTAACTGTGGAGGATGTGACAAAGGCTTAGCTCGGGAGTTCACAACTGCAAATCGTTTGCAACGTGAAGTGCTCATATATTTAGCGGAAGCATTGTTACTATTTTTGGTAAGATATTCAGTTTTCGATCTACTAGCCTGTTTCAGATACATTTCGGATTTTTTTCAAAATTTTGGACCATCAAATTTCACATATAAGGGGAAGGGGGAGGAGATATATTTTTTGCTACATTTACATAAAATTCGCTATCGTAAATTCATTAAAAAAATATTTTATTGGAATCGCCAAAGAACACTTGTTCTTGTTAAGAACCTTTGTTACCAAATTGCACTCATATAGTGAAACACACAAAAAATTATTTAGCATCGATACGGTGTAACGGAAGGTCGGCGAAAATTTGGTGTCGCGAAATTTTTTTTTTTAGTTAATAGAAAATTTATACGATTGCTGGTTAAAATTGCACCACCGCACATCATATTAAAATTAAAAACAATTTCACAATTAGAAATTTCTGAATTCCACACCCCAAAAACAAAAAAAAATTCAAATATCTTAAAGACAATACGCTATTTATTGTGTTACAATGAATATGATAATAATGTGTAATTACCTTTGTATACGCTTATTGAAGACGTATGACTGCAATGCAACAAGAATTGTGATTTAAGAGCACTGAAGCCATCCCTATTCGAGATTCAAAGCCTTACAGAGCTTCGTGGAGGGGCGGATACTGAAGATTTTTGAAACCAAGTCTACAAAATTACGTTACGATTATTCCAATAAATAAATTTGGAAATTGCTTGCTGTAACAAAGTGTCTCTGAATTTCTAGGTTTTCATCCTAAACTTGTATTTTGCTTTGGCGCCTGGGTTGAGCTAATTTCTAGGCTTAAAATATTACAAACTTTTTGGTTTGCCACTCGTATTTTTGTCTAGCTTGCCAACTGTATTCTGGGCCAGAAAATGGGAAATTGAAATAACAAAATTTCTCTCTGGCCTGCAACGGGAAATGTTTTCGGGAAGAACAAATTGCTTCAAAGGCAGCCTTTAATAAATAGAACAAATAGTTCACTGCCAGTTTTTCATGGGTCTCGAGTCTCAAGCCGATTTCAAATTTATTGGTGAGGTCCGACTGTATAAGTCGAATATTAAATTTGACATTTCCTATCGCATTAAGACTAGCTTATATTACAAACATTTCTAAGTTTCTAAAATATAGTTTTTTTTGTTGGTATGATTACGGAGGCTGCAGACTATAAATCGTATACAAATCAAGTTCGAATCAAGAAGACCCTACTCTCTATATATAAATACAATAACACGTTCAAATTTATTTAAATTTTTCATAATTTTTTTCAATTTAATTCTGTTTAAAAAAAAAAAGGGGTTTGTGAACAATAAGATTTATCAACATGAAAATACATAATTTACATAAATTCATAAATTTATACGTATACATCTGCAACATACATAACATAAAAAATATTAAAATTGCATGGTTTAGAACCCATAGTCGCGCGTACTTTTGTATACACATTACATACATAAATAGTACGCGAATTACAAAAAAATTCGATGGCCACGATAGTTATTTAAGAATTCATCGAATTTTTGTTTATGTTGTGTATAAGGCCCAACTTCATTTCTAAATTTCTAAGCGCCCACAACCCAAAATATATATTTTTAAAACTTATATCGACGGCTTACCACAATTTTATTCCACAATTTATATAAATTCTCCAATTCAGGTTTTTCTCACTTCCATCGAAACAAAACAAAAAAAAAAAATATTCACAGATCACTTAATGATTTTCACATCACAAATAATTTTATATATTTTTTTATAATAACTGAATAACTGAATTTAATTTTTTTTTTTTTTTGCTTCAAAATTTTCACTTTTTTTTCTGTTCTGTAAACATTCACAGTATTTCCCACATATTTCTTATTTTATTTAACACTAGACCGTTAAACAAATATTTTTATTTCACTATCCCGGAAAATTTGATCAACTGGAAAATATTCAAAGCCCAACGTTTTTAACTCTTTTTTTTTGTTATTTTTATTTAGATTTTAAGTTAACCCGATGAGGTCTGCGCGCCAACTGAAGTACAGTAATAACAACAATAAGAAAAAAGAAAACTAAAAAAAACTAAAAAACATTTAAACCACCAAAAAAGACATAAAAGTTTTTTTTTTTTTTAGTTTTGATTCAACTGATGAAAAGTTGTAGTTGTGCTCTCTTGCTCTCTAATTGGATTAGTTTTTATTATTCGTTCATTCTCAAACATTTTTTGTGAGTATATAAATTATACAAAAAATAAATTAAACAAGAAAATGTGTCAACAAAGAAAATATATATATATATATATATATATATATATAAGATTAAGAGATCAGCCCCGCCTGCCGCCTTAATATGCACCACACTATGTATAGAGATAGAATTTGAATTTATTTTTTATTTTTTTAAACAGTTTTAAAGGCCATTACTGGCCCCTTACTGAATCAACAATTTGGCTCCAACGGTTTCCATCCCGAGCATGGTCTTCATACTGTCTAAGACAATACCATATGGTGGATCTACTTTCAGAGATCGCTGCACAATTCGTTCCGGATCAGCACGCAGAACGTGATCGAGCCAGCGTACTCGCTGAGATTTTACTTCATGTACAATATCGGGGATCTTCATCAGATCTCTGATCTCGATATTGTACAGATCTCGGTAGGTACGATCTATTTCGCGTTTTGGGCCGTAAATCACACGCATGACTCTTCTCTCAAATGTTAGGAGTCATCTCTCGTACTCATCCGTCAGCGCCCAACTTTCACATCCAAACATAACAACGGGCCTGATCAACGCTTTGTAAAGCTTCAGCTTCACGGCACTTAATAAGTGTTTAGATTTTAGCAGTGATCCAGCCGCGCTTTAATATCCTCACCCACACTGTTATCGTGAGTGAAAAGAGAACCCAAATATTTGAACCTCCTCACCCCCTCAAACGTGTGGTGGCCACTACTAAAATCTGGTGTGCCATTGTTCCTAAAACCAGAGATCAGGTATTTCGTATTTGACTCATTGATCTGAAGTCCAACTGAAGCTGAAAACTCTACAAGCGGATCAATTATTTCTTTCACTCCATTGCTATTCAGTCCAATCACGCATATGTCATCTGCATATGGAAGTACCTGATTGGACTGGCGATATAAGATGTTACGCTGTGGTGTTTCAGTTTTACGAAAGATGTACTCCAACATGAGATTAACGAGTATCGGGGACAGAGCATCTCCCTGCCAAACACCCGAGTTAACTACAAAAATTGTCGATAGCCTGTTCTCAACTTTAACACAGCATTGAGACTGCGTCACTGTCATCCTACATAGGCGTACCAGTTTTGTTGGCATTCCTAGGTATTCCAGGGCAGACCACAAACTCTCTCGATTGATCGAGTCATAGGCCTGCCGGAAATCCAGGAACACCTGATGTACGGGGGTGGATGTCTCATAATATTTAGATAGAATCATCCGCAGCGAAAAGACCTGATCGGTGACTGATAGATTCGGACGAAATCCTCCTTGATAGTCACCAATCAGGCCCTCCACTAGAGGAGGGCCACTCCTATCCAATATAATGTATGACAGTAACTTTTATGCTGTGCAAAGGAGAGCTATATGGCGGTAATTCTAATACATCAAGCGGTCTCTAGTGAATTCCTCAAGGGAAAGATTCTCAGTGCAAATCTCCGCAGATTGTATTAGAGATGGCTCAACAACAGGCCTGCAATTATGGTGCAATCCAATAATTCCTAGTAAGAGTAGCCTTGTTTTTTTCCTCGAAATTGTGAGACGTTGTCGCACTTCACTTTACTGCACTTAAAAAATTTTCAAGGAGGAGGTCAACAAAAATGTGTTGGCGTGGGACATATAAATCGTAATTGTCATCATTTGTTGAAGGAGTAGAAATGTGTAATGATGGAGTGAAACAGTAGATTCTTGGGATGGGTATTAAGTGGATCACGTTGAGCGGTGGAACGACGGTGAAAAATATTGGTGCAAAAGTCGTTTTGGGAAGTTTAACTTTTCAGTAAATATTACTCCGTAGTGATCGTGTTGGTAACTCGAAAATAGAAATTTTATGAATGGGCATGTTTAGTGATGGAAGAATATTGAGAAAACCTGTTAAGTCGACGGATGATCAATCTCACTCTACAAGAAGGCAGTAGAAAGCCTAGGTGAGACCGGCGTGCATCTAGACTGGAAGTTATAGCTGTATAGGGAGCCCCTGTGGTTGGAGGGCACTCAAATGTCTAGTAAATCTAAATTGCACGAACATGTTTTCCAAGAATACCACCACAGTATCCTTTGCTTATCGTAGGACGCTACTAAACGGTAGAACCGCTGGGCTGACGACCCGTATCCGTAAAAAAACAATCTGTTTATAAAGTAAACAAAAAAAACGGTTCCCCGCTCAAGTACCCAGACACGAGATTTAGCATCGGCACGTGGATCGTGGCAGTCACTTAGAAAACCAGGGGCGTTGGAGGGCCTAATCATGTGCATGAAAAAGTATCCACTGGAACTCGTTGCTCTTCAGGAAACTCGTTGGCCTAAAAGTGGAGACCATGTGTCCCAGGGCTATACGTTGCTCTACAGTGGGGATGACCTTTGAAATCTTGGAGCTGGGTTTTTTCTTGGGCCACAGGTAAAGAATTCTGTTTTGGATTTCCAAGCAGTCAATAACCGATTGCATAAGCTTCGCTTGCGCATGAAGTTAGCAAATTTGTCGATAATTTGTGTGCATGCGCCCACAGAAGTCAGCGATTCATTTTACAATGACTTGAACCCGAACACGATGTTAGAATGGTGATTGGGGACTCTAACGGTAGAGCTAACAGAAATTCGATCGATTTGTGTGGAAACTTAATGGTTGGATAATGATGTACTTTGCAATAGCTCACGATCTTAGAGTAGCATGCTGGTTTTTCCATCACAAACAGACACATCTCGAAACATGGACAAATCGTTGGAAAACTTCCAGCAGCCCTCGGGTTGTGCATTATATGAGAGCTTATCGTTTAGCAACCAAATACGTACAGGAGCGGGTATCATCTGGTCGCTGCAAAGCCACGATGGAAGTTTTATTACTAGTCTGGGAACACAGCGAAACGCATAGAACGTTTCGAATTTGAAGGTCTGTTAAATGAAGATCAAAAGAAACGATACCAAGATCTTGTCAGCGACAGCATTGATTATTAGCTTCCGCCAGTCTGACTGTGTGAACTCTGTCTGGGAGGTACTGAAAACTTCGGTTGTCAGTGCTGCTCAACAGATTTTAGGTATAGTCAAAGTAAGGACCAAGAATGATTCTTTGATGATATGTGTCGTCTTGCAGTCGAGCAACAAAATATAGCCCATAGTGAAGTGCAACAACGTTTCACAATCACGAGGAAAACCCAGGCTACTCCTTACTAGGAGGGCAGCTAAGCGGATTAGTAGGCCGAAAAAGTGAGAATGGTGGAAGGCCGAGGTTCTGAGAGGACAGCAACTCAGCAATGATCGCAGTTCGCGTAATTTCTTTAAGAAAATTACTGGCGTGCGTCAACCGCCATTCGGGACCGGGATGGAAACCTCTGTGTCAACATCGACTCAAGGAATGAACACTTTACCGACCTGCTTGGTATTCATCATGCGTCAAGACTGTTGTTGTACCACCTCTAATACAGACTGCGGATATTTGCACTGACGATCCATTCCATAAGGAATTCATTAGGGCCATGCAGAGATTGAAATAAAACCGTTCCTCTTGGGTGGACTGCATTAATTCGAAGCTCTTGATATTCGGAGGCGATACTTTGTGGAACTGTCTTATCGACCTTATTCGATTAGTATGGCGAACCGGAGTATTGTCGGACGAGTGGCCACAATATGCCCCATCTTCAATTATCGCAGTATAGCGATATCACCCCTCTAACGGAGGACCTGGTTGGTGACTATCAAACAGGATTTCGTCCGAATCGATCGGTCACTGATCAGGTCTTTTCGCTGCGGCTGATTCTATCTAAACATTGCGAGACATCGATTTCCGTACATTTAGTGTTCCTGGATTTCCGGTAGGCATATGACTCGATCAGTTGTCTGCTCTGGAATATCTGGGAATGCCAACAAAGTTGGTACGACTGTGTTGGATGACCGTGACGAAGATTCAATGCTCTGATAAAGTTGAGAACAGGCTATCGACAATTCTTGCAGTTAACTCGAGTGTTGGGCAGGGAGATGCTTTGTCCCCGATACTCTTCATTTTTATGTTGGAGTACATCTTTCGTAAAACTGAAACACCTCAGCCCAACTTGTAGAGTTTTCAGCTTTTGTTGGACTCCAGATGGACTGATTCCAAAACAAAATACATGATCTCTGGTTATAAGGACAATGGTACACCAGATTTCAGTAGTGGCCACTGCACGTTTGAGGGAGTGAGGAGGCTCAAATATTTGGGCTCTCTTATCATTCATAATAACAGTGTTTGTGAGGATATTAAAGTGCGACTAGCAGCTGGCATCTGGCAGTCGTGCTTTGTGTCCTCTAAGGCTACTGCTAAAATCTAAACACCTATCATGTGCCGTGAAGGTGAGGCTTTACAAATGAGGGTGCTGATGGATGAGTACGAGAGATGGCTCCTTACATTTGAGAGACGAGTCATGCGTGTGATTTACGGCCCTAAACGCGAGATAGATAGTATATACCGAGCTCTGTACAATATCGAGATCAGAGATCTGTTGAAAATCCTCTATATTGTACATGAAGTAAGATCTTCAGTAAGTATGCTGGATCGGTCACGTTCTGCGTGCTGATCCGGAACGAATTGTGGAGCGATCTCTGAAAGGAAAGCCACCATATGGTATGCGCAGAGGTCATTGCTGGCGACGATGTAGAGAACGACCTGTCCTCTTCAGATTGTCTAAGACAGTATAAAGACCATGCTCAGGATCGAAACTGTCATCTAGTTTATTCAGTGATGAGCCAGGAATGGCCTTTAAAAACTGTATATTATTTTTATTATAGATAGTGAGGAAGTTTCCCTGTAGACCAAGAGCGCGAACTTGTATCCCAGCGGAACCCAAATGGCGCAGATTAGGAAGCCAATGTGCACTCTAGGTGGAAGCATCCGGAAAAACTCTCATTGCCATCCGAAAGACCTCAGACCTCAGACCTATACGTTTATCCTACTTTCTACTAAAAGTATTACAAAAGCAAATAGAAGCTCACATTTTTGAAGGGAACATCTTTGGAAACAGCTCGCCACTTCCTTATTGTTATTGAGAAATCTACTGAAAGTATTGGTTCACCACCAGAGGCGATCTGGTGGTGAACCAATCACTCGGTCAATCCAAACGCTATAATAACACTTCCTTACGTCGAAGATAGCCCAGAATTGCATTCTGCCCCCTCTTCTCTGGAACATACCAATTAATGGGCTGCTGTGGCAGCTGGAGAGAGAAGGGATTGGAGTGATTGCTATGCAGATGACGTAGCGATAGCTGTCTCTGGAAAATATATAACTAACACAATTAATGAGGTAACCCAAAATAATCAGGCGCCAATCAAATCGCTGGAATCAGTTTCTCTGACATCAAGAGTGACATTTCAATATTCAGATAGTCTGGGTGCCCAACCACACGGACGTCATGGGGAACTGCAGGGTGGACGAACCAGCTAGGCATGGTATAATTCTCCAACTGGTACCGGAAAAGGCAAGTTTGTGGAGGCCTATTACGGTGTTCAAGACAGCGCCTAAAAAAGAATGAACGAAGGGTAGACTCACACTCTCATATGTTTGTAGTTCAGCAAGACAAGTCAAGCCAAAGCTGAACTTGAAACGCTGAAATTCACTAATCTCCCTACGTAGACGTGAATTAGAAACGATCGTGGGGATACTCACAGGACACTGACTAGGAGGAGGAAGAGACTTTAGTCCACTTCCTATCTGCATGTCCATCTTTAATGGACAGCCTCTCTGATCTCGAAAACTGTAAAGTACTAGATATATCACGCTACATAAATAGCTCTGGTTCAAATAAAGGTAATAAGATCCTGTGGTATCACAATGGACCGTCACCGGTCTAAGTGTGCCGTAGCAGCCACTCTAACCTAACCAACCTGTTGTCTAAAGATCTTAGCCAAAAAAATTTTCAATTTCGGTAAAAGTAAGCGGTTAGGGCGTTTATGCCAATATTGGAAATTTATAATTTTTATCTTTACAGTAACAGGTTCGTGAAACACCACTTTAGGCGTGCAACGTAGGAAGCAAAATTTAATTTTGATTAGGACAACGACTTTACTTTTAGACCCTCATGTTAAGATCAACAAACTTGATAGTTTTAAGACTGCGGCGTTCGAATTGAGCAGCACCGATTGAAATCGAGTTTATTTTTGTTAACATTACCCGCAAATGTACGAGCTTGTTAGCAGCACTATCGTTGCGTTCGCGATCCACCCCAATGCTTTACTCGGAATTTGTAGTGTTTAGATAAATCTTTGATTGTGTGAGATGTATAGCAGCTAACTGAGTATTTTCTTTGTTTTTGTTTGTATTTTTTTTTTTTTTATATAAAATCATCATGACGTGTTGCCGCCTCGATTGGTGCATTAGAAATAGTTTTAACGTTTTTGTTTAGTTTTTAGTTAAGTTTAAAGAGAAAAACAAAAAAAAAATAGTGATTTGATTGGTTTTTTGTACAAAAATTATCAATTTTATATTTTAATTCTGATTAATTCGAAATTCATTTAGAGGAAGGTGGTGGAGATGAAGGAGAAGAGAATATAGTGGGGTTAGCAAATTTTTTTTATTTTGTTAGCATGCAAATAGTTTTTATTAGTTTTGTGTAGTTTTTTTGTTTTTTTGTTACATTGTTGATTGTGTTATATAATATTCGTGTTAATAATTATAATTAAACATTTTCGCGTATATATTTGGAGAATAGAATTTTTTTTTTCTGATTAGATGACACCGACACCCGCGCGCCACACATACATTTTTTAAGAATTTGATCTGAGATTAGTAAGTGAATAAATGGAATAGTAACAATAACATTTTTACATGATGGGCTACGGTGCAACGCATTTTACTAGAATTAAATTCTCGTCGGCTACCAGACCGATAAAGTCCTAAATCGCTGGAAATTAAAAATTTCATTTTGCTTTGCACTTAACAAGGACAGGTGAAAGCAGGTTGATTTTTTATTTTTATTTTATTGAAACGGTTAGAAACTACAGAGGATCTATCCTAACTCGCAGAAGCGCACTGTAGCCTTGGCAATACTGTAAAAGTGAAAGAAATGGATTGCTGGGGATCACTTAGGATCTAGCTTCAACAAAGACCGGACAGCTGCAAAGATAGTGTATGGGCAATCGTCCACTTCCTCCAGACAGTCATCCGGAGTGCACATTACTCCATTGGCCTTGGAGCGCCACTTGGAATATTCACGCCGAATCCATAGCTAACCAAGCTATTGATCCTCATCAGATAATGTAGCGATGATAATAGTCCTTGGTGCCTCTAGTCAGGTGTACAGGGAAATGCTCCGGGCCATATCTCCCCTAGGCTCTCCAGCGCCTTCTTGTAGAGCGAAATAGACCTTTGGTCGGTAAACGTTATCAGTTTAATGTGGTTCTGATACCACTCAAAGTCCCTACAGCTCATAGTTTTTAGGAAGGTGCTTTTTTCTTAATAGCCTCTTTCGGTGAATTCTCCTTAGATATCTTATGCTATGAGGCAGTGTTCTCTTCCAAGGCTGGATAGATCAAATGTTTAGAGGAAGGATCGTGACAGCTTATCTGGATGGGACGTCTGCCAGCAGATACGTGAGCAGAGGGACACCTTAAGGTGGTTTAGGCTGTAGGTGGGCATACCTACTCAAGGTCTGGAGATTCTGTTTCATCTTACTCCCTTGGATATTGCGGCCGAGCAGCTTGCATCTTGCACAGCCATTCGGCTCAAATCCATATCTATGTGGACCTGTAACAATGCAGGGCACTCGTCTATCCTATGCAACAGGGGTATTCCGGAAGCTACCGACTACGCTATTCCTTTGCCATCTGTTGAGATGAAATTCCAAACTGAGTTTCCCACCAGAGAGGACTGGGTGAACGAAACGGTTATGGACAATGAGGCGCTAAGCTTCTTCACGGATAGCTCAAAAAGAGATAGAGGTGTTGGCTGCGGGGTATTCTGTGAGGCACTAGGGGTTAACCTCTCTTTTCGTCTTCCCGATTTTTGCAGCGTTTTTCAAGCTGAACTGATCGCGATAATTGAAGTCATGGATTAGTATGTAATATCTACGAGGGATATTCGCATTTTTACGGACAACCTGTTTGCTATTAAAACGCTACAATCATACTCCCTGACGTCGAAGGTAGCCCAGAACTGTCTGGCATCTTTAAATGAGATGGCTGATCAGTTCAACATCCGCGTGACGTGGGTGCCAGGGCATTTCAATATCGCAGGGAATGTAAAGGCAGATGAGCTGGCCCGCAAGGGTACTGCACGCCTAATAACCAAAGGCAGGCGGGATATAAAGATTCCGCTTGCTTAATGAAAACTGTTGCTTCAGGAAGAAGCTATAAAAGAAACGAACGTCAGATGGTCTAACGCCAGTTCGTGTGTAATAACCAGGCAGATCTGGCCTGAACTAGACCGGTCCAGATCAGGCCAACTAATATCGCTTTGACGACACCATATTGGTATGGTTGTGGGAGCTATAACGGGACATTGTCTCATTGGGATACATGCGAGCAGACTGGGTGTCCCAGCCCACGATTTCTGCCGTAGCAGTGGTAATGAGGAAGAGGAGGAAAATGTGCTCCATCTGCTTTGCACCTGTCCTAGTCTAGCGTACAGCAGCACATAATTTATAGGAAATTTTCCTTTGAACGACCTCACGGATCTTAGTAAGATCGGTTTCCGGGACTTTAAACGCTTCTTGGTAAGCTCAGGATGGTTTAGCAAGTGAAGAGGAGGAAACTCGAATGTGGTACAGCTACAAACCAATTTTGTGTCTATGCTAGTCCTTTGGGACGGCCACCCTTACCTAACCTAACCTAACGTTGTGCTCGTATAGTTAGATTTCGTTCACACAAAATCGTTCACATCAGGCCAATTATCACAAATCACAGTGAACTGGCACAAATTAAACTGGCCGCCTTAGTCCGTCATGATTTCCCAAATCTTGAAATGTATTGCTCAATAAATGTTTAAACAGCAGTGGCAGTTGTGCAGTCGCGAATCTGATATACTACACTTCAGACGGAGACAAGAGGCCTACGACGTGTATATGCACTAACCTGTCAGAGGTTATACAAAATTCGTGATTTTGTATGGCGTTGTACTTTTATCTCCTGCCGGCTATGCACGAGTTAGCCCAATTTATGACGTTTTGGTTCAGTTTCGACCGAAACGTGACGAATACCTGGATGAGAAAGGCAATGCAGGGTATTAAAGACTGTACACCTTCGTATGACTGGTACATAAGGCCGATTAACTTCTGTAATCCTGAGGATGTTTTGCAATAAATTCGAGTAGTTGAAAAAGATCTAATTTTTATTTCAAACTCGATATGGACGGGACGCATCACAGAGCATTGAGAATGAACCAGTTTGTATAGAGTCGATCGTCTCATGACCCCGCATAAACTTTTCTTAAATTTGGAAAAATTGCGATGATCAGCAAGGTTATGGTTATTTATATATTGACGGTGAGTTTTCTAAAATGCCAAAGGTTGCCAAGATCCGTTAAATAATTGTTGTAATACCGCACCAACTGCAGTATTAGATCTATCCGAGGTGACTCTGAACTGTCCAACGAATTTCTGAATTTGTTTGATTGTTTCTGGAGGTGGTAGATTTGTTGTAGCTGGAACTCGACTCAGTGATTAATTTACACCATCTATAAGATAAGTGTGCGGCTCGTGAATTCTAAAGCCTGAACATCCTAGAGCTTGTCACACGTTTTTCGTATTAGAAATCCGTTGAGATACATCGAAAAATTCTGAAGTAAGCGGAATCGGAGTAGGATGAAGAGTTGTCACGGTGGAGCGGTGAGTCGGCCAAAGAGAAGGATGGTCTCACCGTACTTGTTGTTAACTTTATAACACATTA
This sequence comes from Tipula unca, assembly GCA_951394425.1. Lineage (NCBI taxonomy): Eukaryota > Metazoa > Arthropoda > Insecta > Diptera > Tipulidae > Tipula > Tipula unca. The sequence continues at coordinate 12,160,269 of OX596383.1, read as the reverse complement.
CGCGTTGAGAGCTACAGAAATGGTCTTGGAATCTCTACCAGCGAGGGTTTTTATGGATCTGTATACCTTAATTATTTTTGTCGCCGAAATCAGTCTTTGGATAACTTTAAAGTGTACAATTTGGTAATTTGGTGTAAACTTCACTCCGATAGGTATCTACGATCTGTGGTAAAATCGAAACACCTTATTCATCCGTCAGCGCCCAACTTTCACATCCAAACATAACAACGGGCGTGATCAACGCTTTGTAAAGCTTCAGCTTCACGGCACTTGATAAGGGTTTAGATTTTAGCAACTGATACGGCAAAGTGGTTTATTTGACAGTTTCATGATATTAAATCATAATTTAATTAATAAATTTATTAAAATATTACCATTTAACGATTTAAAGATTTACAACATCCCAATTGAGCTTGTAATCAAGCAGAGCGACAACAATGTAAAACTCATCGTACTCGACCACCTTATCCAGATGAAGGAGAGCGAGATTGGAACGGATGATACAAGAACTCTGCTACTGATATTGAAGTCGTTGAAAAATTCTTAACTTAGATATTCGTAAACTAGATGTAGTTTCATCCGGAAATATCGTGGAAATGGTTCTTGTATTAAAGAAAGAAGTATCCGAAACACATAATGCCGAATAAACATGAGGATACGGGAAATTATCGACAACTTCTTATTCGCACACTACACATCTGCTGTATTAAATTACCCAATGTCGCGATCAGTGTTATACCAGTATATTAGTCTAGCTAGCGGCGGTCAATGTTTATTGAAAAACTTCTTGAAGCCTTCCCGGTGATTAAAACGGTTAAAACTCATCGTACTACTTTATGACTACTGGGCGAATATTGCTTCCAGATTACGGACACCATTCAGACGTTTGAGATGATAAATGTAGCGTTTGGTGAAATTCCAATTATTGAGACGCAACAACGACGATTAGCTGAAAAACCTGAAGACGTTGAATCTCATGCAGTTATTCCAACGAATAGTAGTACACGTATAACCTCGGACGGATTTTACGCCAATCATAGTGCATTTAACGTCCAATATCGAAGAAGCGAAAAGGGCCACCATTCGCCAATATTTAATGGGTGGCGATTTCTTTATTGGAGCTACACTATACCCGCAACTGTCCCAAAATTGGTATTTAAATATTTCGTTTCGGTACAAAGCGCTTCTGCACTCAAGCCATGCTTTTAATAGGCTCCGTACTACATTTGGGCAAGCTTGGATATTCTGCTATACGAATCACCACGATTTCTGTGTTTGAAAATTTTGAGCGAATGAACTCCAGAAATTGTTAAAGTATTTAAATATTCCAGAAGAAGGTCTTGCCATTAAAGAGAAACAAACGAAAGCGACTAAGGTGATTCGAATATGTGTTCAGGTCATTTAGACATTTATCCAAGGTGGCGAACCGGGTTCGGACCCGGTAACCAGACAAGTGATACACTCCAGAACTGTACATTGGAGTTGGCGACACTCGGTGATTTAAAATTGGTCAATCGTATTCTGTAGTGCCGCCGAGTTTCGTCAAAGATTTTGAATGGGATAATACCTCGATAACGATTTGTGTGTATCTACATGAGAATCCCTGTTATTTGCTAAAATCGACAAATTTAAAAGGTCTAACGCTGAAAAAAGCCCTATCGGGGCATTGTGGCCTTAGTGCGGCGAATATATATGCTAAGTCAATATTTGGTGAAGATGCACTGGCTAATTTAAGTTTTGAGAAGCCAATTGAACGTCTTGATGCGCTTCTGATTGGCCGTATACGGGGGAAGAGTCAAGGTATAGCGTCGTTTCTAGATATTCCAGCGCAGACCACAAATTCTCTTGATTGATCACAAATTCTCTTGATTGATCGAGTCATCACTTGATGTACAGAGATAGATGTCTCGTAATATTTAGATAGAATCATCCGCAGCAAAAAGATTTGGTCAGTGACCGCTCGATTCGGATGAAATAGTCACCAACCAGGCCATTCGCTAGATGTGCGATTCTATCCAATATAATGTAGGACATTAACTTAAATACTGTGCAAAAGAGAGCTATACTGCGATAATTCTCACACTTCAAAGCGGTCTCCCCGACAAACAATATGTTACCATAATGAGTGTTTCGGTAACAAAGTTCCCGAAGCGTGGTAACATAAAAATCATTAAAAATATTAATTTGCTATCCGTTTCTTTAAATATTGAGTTACGCATTTTTTTGTTTTCAATTTCTAAAATAACTCAATTTTGCGCATGTGCGAAGATTTTTTTTAAAGAATCCCGAAATATTTCCGAAAAAATTACGATATCTTTATAACGTTTTATTCGTCATTGCTAGCAAGCTACTAGATATACTAGTACGCAAAATCAAACTGTGCGCGCGTGGCGTTTAAGTACATATTTTATTTAATATTTTAATTTAAACCTGTGCAAATTAAAAGTGATAAATTATTTAAAGAAAGTGAAAATAATAAGTCAAATAAATCGTGAGTATTATCTACAATATCCCTTACATTAAATTTGAATATTATATGCATTTGGTAGAGTTTATATGTTGGTAAATTTTCGTGTTAAATTATCAGATTTTATTTCCCGGTGTCGGTAAATTATCGGTAACAAAATAGAAAATTTTTGTCGTTTTATAAGGCCTGCAGCAAAATTAATCGTGTAATATTTATTAGCCGTATTTGAGGTTAAATTGTCAATTATTATTAAATAAATGTTCTTAAAATTACAATTTTGGTCACTTTTGACATAATACAATTTCTCTTTATTGTATAAATAATTACTATATTCAATATGATCTTCGTGACGTAAAACAACTCACTGATGATGAAACTCCAATATCGGTTCGAATTTTTTAAAATGTTGGTAAATTATCGGTAACATTCGGTTCGTCGCGTAAGTTTGTTCGATACGTCTACCGCATGTGTACTTTTGTACTTATAATAAAACTGGTGTACATAATAAATAATAATTTGATCTTTGTAAAATAATTTCATTATTAGATTTACAATGTCAAAAAACAAGCCATGTCATAAACAGTCGAAACAATCTATTCGACGTCGTCTTAATATGGCCACGCATAATCAAAGAAATGTAGAATATCTTGAAGATGGATTGACTTCAAATGTATCTAATAGGCTAATAAACGATAACATAGAAACACCGATTTCTACAGGTAAGGTTATAAATAAGGACGTAGAAATCTCTGATACAGATGACGAATATTCTAAAAACTGTTTAAGTGATGTGGAAGATGAAAACAGCGATGATGAATATTATGACACTGAATATTTTTTAAGGAAATGGAGTATTAAGCACAACATAAAATCAAACGCCCTAACAGAATTACTCGGATTTCTTAAAAAAACTGGATTTAGATTTTTACCGAAAGACAGCCGTACTCTTCTAAAAACACCAACAAACAGAAATCTTCTTCCATGTGCGCCAGGAAATTTTGTTTACATAGGAATAACTAGTGGATTACATATGGTTTTATCCAATCTAAAGACTTTACCAACACAAATTTCATTGGATTTTAACATCGATGGTGTCCCAATCACCAGGAGTAGTTTAAGCTGTTTTTGGTTAATTTTATCTCAAGTAGATAATATAACTCCAAGACAAATTTTTGTGGTGGGTGTTTACCATGGCTATAATAAACCTTCAAGTTTCAATAGTTTTCTCCGACCCCTAATTGATGAACTTCAAGTTCTAACATCTACTGGGTTAACGTATGATAATATTACATATCCAGTAAATATCAGAGCATTTGTTTGCGATGCTCCAGCGAGGGCATCTATTTTGGGAATCAAATCGCATAATGCCTATTTCGGATGTCCCAAATGTTGTGAAGAAGGAGAATTTATTAGAAATCGCATGACATATCCAATAAGTCATTCCGATTTACGTACAAACGCATCGTTTAGAGCTAAACAAAATAAACACCATCATAAAGACACATCAATTTTAGAAGAGCTGGATATAGACATGGTTCAATCATTTCCTTTAGACTATTTACATTTAATATGTTTGGGAATTGTTAAAAAACTTTTAAAAATGTGGAATTGTGGAATAACATCCGCTTTGATTCCTAATCGTGATCAAGTTGCAATTTCTAAAAAGTTATTAGCATTATCACAAAATCAACCCACAGATTTTCAAAGATGGATTCGACCATTGTCGGAACTTTCTTATTTTAAGGGATCTGAGTTCCGGGTATTTTTGTTATACTCTGGACCATTCGTTTTAAAACATAGTCTGACATTGGCAAAATATATTAATTTCTTAATGTTACATGTGGGAATAATGATTCTGTCACATCCTGTATACTCTAAAACCAAAGTTGACGTCGCGAAATTAATTTTAAAACAGTTTGTATTAGGCATGTCTGACCTCTACGGAAGCCATAATTTAACTTACAATATGCATTGCGTAACGCATTTACCAGAAGATGTAAGAAACCATGGAAAACTAGATAATTGGTCGGCTTTTCCATTTGAAAGTTTTATGTTTAATGTAAAACGCATGCTACGGAAGCCCAACCAACCTCTTGCACAAATATGCAACAGAATACATGAAATAAATAGTATGAAGAATTCGAAACCTGAAGTAAAATGTAATAAGTACCCCATATTAAAACAAAAAGCAATTAATCTAGAAGGAAGAACAATATACAGAAAACTTATTTTTGAGAATTTTCAAATTGATAATGGAACAAAAAATTGCTACGTTTTATTTAAAAATAATGAAATTATTAAATTTGATTACGCATCAGATGTAAATAATAAAATTTGTTTGTTTGGTTATAAATTTCTAAATCCACGAAATTATTATGAAGTGCCTATTGAATCCAGCCAGTTTAATATTTTTGAAACTGATATGCATGAAGATGAAGGCATTTTTAGGAGCATTGATTTAATAAAGAGTAAACTATTCGGCATGACATCGGATAGTAACCAGAACGGCGATGAGAGGATATTTGTATTTTTCCCACTCATGCATTCTGAAGAGTAACGCAACTGTATCACAAATATAATATTATATAGGATGCAAAATCTGATAAGTATAAATCGTCATTTTTTGTTAGTGTGTTTGTACTATGTCAGTAACATAATATATTAAATAAGAATTGCATGTGTTGATGATAATATAGTTTAAATCATTAAAGTCATTTTAGAGATATTCTTGTCACGGAATTTCATAGGATTGCATTATGTATGCTGTCGTAGAAACTATAAGCGACGACGGCCAGAAAGAAGTGTGCATTGTATTATCTAAATGGATTAACAGCGGGGAAGTATGCTGGCCCAATAACTATAGCAAGGCATTGAGGAAAATGTATAATCCTGATTCATCCTGGAAGAAATATACTTGCGTTATATTAAAGGAAAAATTAGGTACACATTTTTAAACGTAAACTTATATTAAAATTTATAACAATAAACTGAATTTTTATTTACAGCAACATACGCTGAAGCTAAAATAAAAGAAAAATTTTGCAACGACGGACACAAATTTGTAATTTTAATGATCAGTTTCAGAATGATATGTTGAGTCCAACCAACTCCTACAAAGAACAACCAGGCATTTCGCTGATTGCAACAATTACACCACTGGTTCCAGTTCCTAATGATCAAATTACAAATAATATTTCAACCGAAAATACATATATTTTGCTAGAACCAGCCGTTAACTCATTGGACCCCAAACCAATATCGCCTATTAGTCAATTTCCAACACGTCCAAGTTACTTTAATTTAGAACAAATAGAAGCAAGCAGCAGCTCGACACAAACTCCAACTATTTCAGGTCAACTAAAGCCGCAGGACATAATGGAAAAATTAGAAAATATTACATATGAAATTAAAAGAATTAAAAAATACCACAAATGTCAAAACGAGCTTATTGCGGAGCAAAACTCTAAAATTGCTAAATTGCTAGAAGAGCTAGTTAAAACGAACACAGCCATAGAAGGATTTGTTACGTCGTCGATAGCTGGAATCCAAAAAACTAAAAAAATTATTAAAAGCACTGATTTTGTATATCCAGCAGTACCTATAAAGACAGTACAATAATTGGAAATGCTGAACGGAAAACTGCAGGAAAATTATTATATGGATCAAATGGTAACTGCTTTTTTAAAATTATAATTAATATATTAATAATATAATACCTTTAAATTATAGATCATTCGAATGTTTAAATTCCGGACGCCCAATATAAATAAATCGGTCAAAAACATAATAGAGCATTTAATAGATTACAGCTTTATTAAATTATATTCGTGGACCGGCCAATCTGGGATTAGTAAAGGTATGGTAACTTTCACTAACTTTTAATAACCTAATAATTATGTGTCCCATCCCTCTTTCTCAGGAATAAACAAACTAATATTTTCTGATTTGGCAATGATCACTAATTTGCTAGAAAATACACTAAACTACCTAAACATAGATGCGCCTGTAACTTCAGATGAGACAAGAAAAGCAATACAACAGTTCCTGAAAAGGTCGACTATAGTAATGGCGCGAAATATCGGAAAAAAACTATTGTCTGCCAACACTTGATACTGATAATGAACTAAGAAATTAATATCTCAATCATTTTGGATGAAATGTTTCAATTTTATATTTTTTATATATTAATAATATAGCTACTACATACTCGTATATTGAAGTTATAATAATATAATTTGTTTTATAATAAATCGTCAAGTTTTTTATAGTTTTCTATATATTGGTATTGACGAAAGCAAATTGGAGTTCAATAAATAAACATTTATTTTATATAAATATAGCAAAACTAATTCGATTAAAGATCTTTATTAATTATTTAATAATCAGTCTATAGAAACCAAATGTGGGTCCTAATTTTCATTTAGATTATCTGAATTTACTCTACTTTTCACATAAAATCCAATTTAATTGAAAATATATAAGCCGCTACTAGTCCATAAATAAAATAATCTTACCTCATAGAGGTAAGAATTGAGAATTCGTGAAAGTGGTCAGGTTTTAATGAGTTGTTCCTCTAACAGCGTACTTATAAGTTTATGAAACTGCACAGTGAAACATATTTCTGATGGAAAGCTATACCAATGATTAGTTGCAAAACTATGTAAATAAAAATTGCAATAAAAGTAGGTAAGTCATTTTAATTTATACCTATTGCTTCGTAGAAAATGTATTAGATTGTGTTATTGATTATGACTTTATTAAACTTTATACGGTATAAAATATTAGAAACGGGAGAATAACATATACTACGATTGAACCGATGAAATCCAGTAATATTTTCAATCAAAATTTCTCAAAATTTTGGTAATGTTTAAGTAACCGATCCTGAATTATAAGCAACTAGGTTTTCGGTTCAGAAGCCGGGGGGCAACTGATAACACACTATATAATATATCGGAATGTTAAAAGTTACTGATATTGATTTATACCTGATGTTTTGTTAAAAAAATGACCAGTAACATTTCGGTAATGCAAACCATAATGGAACGGAAACTTTAAACATTTGGTGTAATGGTAGCTTATTAGAGAAAATTTCTGACTAATATAGGTTACAGAGGTCGTGATTTAACCATAAGTTCTTCGGTGTAAAATATTTGTTACAATATTGTACCGAATGCCAGAATTTAACCGATTGACAAAAAACGGTAACTGTTCCAACCCAAGGTGTTCCAAAATTCGGATATTTTAAGGGAACCGACCGGGTTTGAAACCGGTTCGGTCCCCGGTTACAGTCTGGTTTTTTTTTGGTTCCAAAATTTAAATTGTTTGTCGGGCTCCCTTCTGGAAGATAGGGCACATCGCGGCCACTTTCAATCGAATATGGTGACAAAGACAGTTCCACAAAGTATCTCCTCCGGTTTCCTTTTAGTTTCTGCATGGCCCTAGTGAATTCCTCATGGGATGGATCCTCAATGCAAATCTCCGCAGTCTGTATTTGAGGTGACTCAACTACAGTCTATGACGCATGATGATACCAAGCAGCTCGGTAAAGTGTCCATTCAAAAGTTTTCAGAAGTTTTCATCCCGATCCCGAATGGCACTTGATGCAGGCGTGAAAGTATGATCCAGTAATTCCTTTACAAAAATTACGCGAACTATGTTGTTGTACTTTCAGAACCTCGGCCTTCCACCATTCTCGCTTTTCCGTCTACAAATCCGCTTAGCTCCTCTCCTAGTAAGAACCTTGTTTTTCTTCGAGATTGTGAGACGTTGTTACACTTCACTATGAGCTATATTTTGTTGCTCAACTCAAGACGACACTCGTCATCAAACCAATCATTTTTTGGTCTGACTTTCCCTATACCTAAAGTCTGTTGAGCAGCACTGACAACCGAAGTTTTCAGTACCTCTCAGACAGAGTTCACACAATCAGACTGGTAATTAGCTTCCTCAATGTTGTCACTGACACAAGATCCTGATATCGTTTCTTTTGATCTTGATTTAACAGACCTTCACAGGCTAAACGTTCCATGCTTTTCGCTGTGTTCTCGAATAGTAGTAGTAGGGACACTTGAGTCCAAGGTCATATGACATCACAATGACCTTGAAATTGGCGTCATGACCTTGAGTATAGACGTCATAATCTATTACTTCTCCGGACCTATAATAAAACTTACATCGTAGTTTTACAGCGGCAAAGTCGGTTTGATTTCTGCCAGCTCTAGGATTAAACACCCCAATTACCATTCTAACATCGTGTTTCGGTATAGATCCCATCAAATCGTCCAATTCATTGTAAAATGAGTCGCTGACTTTTATGGGCGTATGTACAAAAATTAGCGATAAGTTGGCTTACTTCATGCACAAACGAAGCTTACACAATCGGTTATTGACCTGCTTGGAAATCCAAATCGGCCTTCTTTGTTTGGGGACCAAGAAGAAGTCCAGCTCCAAGATTTCCGAGGTCATCTAAGCAACGTATATATCCCTGTGACAGATGGGCTCCACTTTTAGGCCAGCGAGATATTAGGGCCCAATTCCGGGCGAATTTTGTAATTTGCAATAATCGCCCGCGCATAATACGCCAATTTGTACATTTGATTATTGGCTTTGCACTGTACACAAATAACATTAATTCACCGAGTTTATATAAAGCATGTTCCCATTCATTCAATTCATTCATTCAATAATTTTTTATTTCTATTCCTATTGTGACTAATATGACTCGAAAAACCAATATAATCACCCATTTTAGTTTCCAAAAAAATTAACATTTTTCGATTTTTTTGCTTTTTATATAAAAAAAAAATTTGTATAATAAATAAATACAAATTATTAATTTGTATTTGTACTTTTTTGAAAACAATTTATTTTTTTATTTTTTGAACAATTGAATTATCAAATCCATTAATGCCGGATATGACGTTTTATTTTCAAATAAATATTTTATTTTTATATTAATCGCGCGTTGAATATTAAATCATTAAACAATTTTTCTTTGTTTTTGGGTTAAAAAAATTATGGGTACATAAAATATTCTAAAAAACGCTATAAAAAAATATTAATTTTATAGATTTAGAATTTTTAAACGAATCGTACATACGAGTACGAATATAAAAAAAAAAACATTAAAATTCCAATAAAAATCACTTGAAAATTATTCGTTCGAGATTTGGGTTCAACGTTCAACCTAATCCTAAATTCTCAAACTGATGATTCTCTTTGTGACGATATCCATCGATATCGGTCCACATTGTTCCACCCAATAATGTCCATTTGACGGGCTACCGAAAAAAAAAAAATTCAATTGCGCTACTTGGGACTGGCGTAGTAGTGGCCAACAGAAAATAGCTACAAAAGCCTGGACAAACGATGTTTTCCTTGATTTTAATTTCCCTTAAAAAGTTTGCAAAGGCGACACATTTATGTAGAATTCTATTAACCACCAAAAAAATATCAGCGCTGGCCTAGTGATGGCCAACTAGATCCTAATAAGAAGACTGGTATTTTGCCACAATGTCGAATCTATACAAACTCTGATGAGGCAAATTTATTCTTTCTACATCAGCTCAGTCGATCGACACAGCAGCACCTACCACAGATTAAACTTCCTATTTTCGATGATGATTATGCTTAAAACTTTGGTTGGATCGGCTTGCATCCGTAAAAAACTAAACTGCCGGACACGAGATTTAGGATCGGCACGTGGAACGTTCAGTCACTTACAAAACCAGGAGCGTTGGAAGGCCTAATCAATCTGGAATCTTAGAGCTGGATTTCTTTTTGGCTCGCAGGTCAAGAAGGCTCAGTAACGGATTGTGTAAGCTTCGCTTGCGCATGAAGTTAACCAATTTGTCGATAATTTATATATATGCGCCCACAGAAGTCAGCGACTCTTTTACAATAACTTAGACGATCTGACGATCTATACCTGAACACGATGTTAGAATGGTAATTAGGGACTTTAATGCTAGGCAGAAATCAGGCCGACTTGTGTGAAAACATAGTTCCGTACTCTTGACACGAAACTGCGACCGATAATGGTGAGCGAATGATGTACTTTGCAATTGCTCACGATCTTAGATTAGCAAGCACACTCTTCCAACAAAAACAAATACATTTAGAAACATGGATTCATGATCGCAAAACATCCCACAGAAAACCGCCAGGATCTTGTCAGCGACAACATTGTGGAAGCTAATTGCCAGTCTGGCTGTGTAAACTCTGTCTGGGATGTACTGAAAACTTCATTTGTCAGTGCTGCTCAACAGATTTTAGGTATAGTCAAAGTCAGACCCAAGAATGATTGGTTTGATGACGAGTGTCGTCTTGCAGATGAGCAATAAAATATAGTCCATAGTGAAGTACAATAGTGAGAAAAAACAAGGCTCTTCTTACTAGGAGGCCGAAACTAAGTGGATTTGTAGACGGAAAAAGCGAGAATGGTAGAAGGCCGAGGTTCTGAAAGTACCACAACTCAGCAATGAGCGCAGTCCACGTAATTTCTTTAAAGGAATTACTGGACTGCACCATACTTTCAAGCCTGCGTCAACTGCCATTCGGGACCGGGATGGAAACCTCTGTGTCAACATCGACGCAATACTCGACACATGAAATGGACACTTTACCGACCTGCTTGGTGTTCATGATGCGTCACAGACTGTAGTTGAGTCACCTCAAATACAGACGGAGATTTGCATTGAAAATCCATCCCATGACGAATTCACTGAGGCCATGCAGAGACTAAAACGAAACCGCTCACCTGGAGTGGACTGCATTAATTCGGAGCTCTTGATATTCGGAGGGGATACTTTGTGGAACTGTCTTTTCGACGTTACTCGATTAGTATGGGGAACCGAAGAAATGCCTGACGAATGGAAAGTGGCCGCGATATGCCCCATCTTCAAGAAGGGAGACCGCTTGAAGTGTGAGAATTATCGCGGTATAGCTCTCCTTTGCACAGCATACAAGTTACTGTCATACATTATATTGGATAGAGTCACCCCTCTAGCGGCGGGCCTGGTTGGTGACTATCGAGGAGGATTTCTGCGGATGGCTCTATCTAAATATTTTGAGACTTCCATCCCCGTGCATCAGGTGTTCCTGGATTTCCGGCAGGCCTATGACTCGATCAATCGAGAGAGTCTGTGGTCTTTGCTGGAATATCTAGGTATGCCAATAAAAATGGTACGTTTGTGTAGAATGACAGTGACGCATAGTCTCAATGCTGTGTTAAAGTTGAGAACAGGCTATCAAGAATTTTTTGAATTGGGCTGAATAGCAACGGAGTGAAGGAAATACTTGATCCGCTTGTAGAGTTTTCAGCTTCAGTTGGACTCCAGATCAATGAGTTCAAAATGAAATACATGATCTCTGATTACAGGCACACCAGATTTTAGCAGTGTCCACTACACGTTTGAGGAGTGAGGAGGTTCAAATATTTGGGTTCTCTTATCATTCACGATAACAGTGTGGGTGAGGATATTAAAGTGCGGCTGGCATCTGGCAGTCGTTCTTTGTATCCTCTAAGGCCACTGCTAAAATCTAAACACTTATCAAGTGCCGTGAAGATGAAACTTTACAAAGCATTGATCAGGCCCGTTGTTATGTTTGGATGCTAAAGTTGGGCGCTGACGGATGAGTACGAGAGATGGCTCCTTACATTTGAGAGAAGCATCATGCGTGTGATTTACGGCCCAAAACGTGAAATAGATGGTACATACCGAGCTCTGTACAGTTTCGAGATCAGACATCTGATGAAGATCCCCGATATTGTGCATGAAGTAAGACTCAGCGAGTACACTGGCTCGGTCACGTTCTGCGTGCTGATCCGGAACGAATTGTGCAGCGATCACTGAAAGGAGAGCCACCATATGGTAGGCGCAGGGTCGTTGCAGGCGACGATGGATCCACGATGTATAGAACGACTTGGCCTCTTCGGATTGTCTTAGACATGCTCAGGATCGAAATCGTTGGAGCCTAATAGTTGACTCAGTAAGGGGCCAGTAATGACCTTTACAACTGTTCATTATTTATTCATTTAAATTCGTATTTCTTATACATATGAGCCCATTGCGCTAAATATAACATACGGCTGGTGTTCAACGATTTATCACAGCAATTGAACATAAGGTCAAGTCGAAAACATAGGAAACTTTTCCGACACTCATGGAACCCTCAATTAGAAACTTTTTCCGGTAATTATGGTTCATTAGGAGTAATTAAACTCCTAATTTTATGTATACGGCCCTATTCATATGAATTTCTGAGCCTGTTGTGCCAATTCCTTCTTACGTCATGAATATTTAAGCTAACACGTCGTTTGCAAATTTCTAAAATGATGATATCATTCGCGTGAAGTTTGTCCAAAATTTGTCCAAAATTACAAAAACAACAATTAGGTCAAATTTAGGACAAATTTCACGCGTCTATTTAGAAGTGTGAAGTTTGTCCTAATACTAAATAAATTTGTTTGTATTAGTGACAATAATAAATAAAATTCGGATAAACCGATCAATTTTTAAAAGCAAACGTAGAAAAATTAGCAATGCTCAAAGACAAGAAATCTAAATACAATAATATTCAACTACAAAGTTCATGACAATTCAAATAAAAACTAATGCAAAATTTTATTAAAGGGATAAACACGAGCGTGAAGTTGTTTAAATTAAATGAACGGAAACCATAATGTTCCGATTAATAGTAACAATCCTCTATCAGTAGTTAAATGACTTCTGACAGAGCGTATAAACATTTCAGGGTAGCTGAGGACTATATTTAACTAAACAATATTAAAGCTTTCTTAAATCTACAAGAGAAGTATCTTAGGACAGGAATGTTTTACCACGTTGTATGTTAGTACAAAATTGAAATTTGAAAAAAATTCTACTACTAAACCAGGAATCGTACCCAGATAGCGATATACATTTTTAGGTAGCTGAAGTGTATATCTAACTAAAAAATATTAAAGCTTTCTTATATTGACGAGGAAAATGAATTTTAAAACCTTGACGGAAAAAAATATTTACATTTTTTAACATTTTTACCACAATATTACTTCAAAAATTTGGACTGGAAAATAGAATTTCTAATGCAACAGTAGAAAATTGGTTTAATTTATTAAAAAATCATTTAATAAATGAGCGTTTTTTTAAATTAGGTCGTTTTGTTGACCTATTGAGAGAAAAAACCAAGTTAACGTTAAAATCAGTGGAATTAGCTCCGCACTTAAAATCAAGAAAAAGAATAGCAAACAAAACAGAAAGTGTTTTACGAGTGAGGACGCCAAACTCAATTCGAGCTGACGAAAAGAGTCCCCAAGACGATGACCACGAAGAAAGTTGGAGTAGAAAAAGGCTCAAAACAACACCTTAATACTCAGGCAATCGATCACGTCGTTTTCTTCTGCCGAAATTAAATGCTTGTTGTCGAATGCCAGATGAATATTACCAAAAAATGGTTGATGGAAACTTTAACATTATAGTGTTTAAATTTGATTTTTACAATTTATTTGAGACTTATTTTTATAATTTCTCATTCACAAGTCTTTTCAAAGAAAATTTTCTATCGACCGAAGCAGTATACGTTTCAATAAACCTTATAATAAAAAATTCAAATTATATTTGTTTGGACCAATATCAAATAACATAAATTATGGATGATAAAATAATTTATAAAGCGGACGATGCAAATAAACAATTTGAATTATGCCTCACCGATCAAGGTAGCCGGAATGTAATTGTCCCTATTTGCGAAAAAAAATCATTTTGTTTTAGCAATTCTGGATTTTCAAAAATCAATGATAATTACATATGATCCATTAGCTCCTGGCAAAATCCTAAACAGAATTTTTAAAAAGGTAAAACATTTTGCTAATGAGGTTTTGGTATTTTATAAAAAACCATCACAGAAATTCAAAGTAAGTGGCAATATTGGCTTGCCACAACAGATAGATGGGTATAATTATGGTGTACACATCATTTATGCAGTCTATTACATCATTAATCAAAAATATATTGCAGATATCCATGCTAATGACGTAAAAATTAATAATAACGCTTTGCAGGGATATAGAGAATACTTGAAAGACATTATTTCTGAAAACTCAAGTTCAGTAGCAAACCCAATGGTTTCTTCTGTTTTGAGAAACATTTAGAAGATGTCACAGGAACTGTGCATTGCTCATCTTGCAAACGGACACAAAAAATTGTGTCAAATTTTTGAAAATTGAAGGTATGCATATTTTGTAAAAGATAACTTAAATTTAATTTTGATATAAGTGAAAAAATGAAATTATGAAAACTTAAAATAAATTTAAAAAAGAATTTACAAAAAATTAAAATAATTTCAAAAAAATGTAAAAAATTTAACAAAAATCTAAAAAATTAATAATAATCCAAAAAAATGAAAAATAAATAAAAACTAAAAAACAATTTAAATAAATTAAATGAACTGATAAAAATGAAAACAAATGAAATCGAATCAAGTCAAAGTTCGACCTTTCAATATGGAGTTAATAGTCGAAACCAAATAAAGAATAGCAGTCAAAGTCAAATTCGAAGTAAAGTCGATAAGAAACAGTGAAACGAAAGTCAAGGTTGAATTGAAAGTTGAAATTAAAGACTCAATCAATGTTAAAATCAAAATTAAGTCGAATACCGGTAAATAATAAGAAATAGGGATTTTAATTGATGGTTCTCGATAACCATGAGTACCAGAAAAGTTTCCTATGTTTTCGACTTGACATGATGTCCACTTGCTGTGATAAATCGGTGAACACCAGCCGTATGTTTTAATTGGCGTAATGGGCTCATATGTATATGGCCCCATATAAGAAATACGGATTTTAATTAATAGTTCTCGAGAACCAAGAGAGCCGGAAAAAGTTTCCTTTGTTTTCGACTTGACATAATGTCCACTTGCTGTGATATTTCTGTTTTAATATTTCAATTTTGTACTAACATACTACTTGGTAAAACACCCCTGTCCTAAGATACTTATCTTCTAGATTTAAGAAAGCTTTAATATTTTTTTTGTTAGATATCGTCCTAAGATACCCAAAAATGTACGAGTAAGAGAAATTGTTTTCGTATATCTCTAATAAGGTTCGTTCCTCTGTTCAGCAGGGCGATTTTTTTTAATATTTTGAATTTGTACTAAAGTACAGGGTTGTGTGCACGCTTGTCCTATGCCACTCAAAACTTTAAGGTTTTGAATTTCTACTCAATTTTTTAGAGTTAGACTTATGGAAATATTTCATTTTCAATTATTCTTATTGCTAACTTAATACTAGTTTTTGAAAAAATTCATAATAACGAGAAATTTCTAATTTTTACTACATAATACATTCTCAGATAAAAAAGTTAGGACAATTTTAGCACAAACTTCACACCCGTATGATATCAAATTTTCGGATGATTTTTAAAAACCTGGGATGGGATGAGAATAGTATTTCCTGATGAACATTTTTAATTTTTCTGGTATGGAATCCTGGAATTGGGACACACTTATTAAACCAACATGAAAATATGTTAATCTTCACTTTTTTAATGTTTTATGTTTATTATTTAAAAGTTTTTACTCAAGTCAAATTTGTAGAATTTGGAATTTAAGAATAAATAAATAAATTGATCATCAAAATCATTCAATACCGTAGAGGAGCAATTCGATTTTAATTTTTCAAAATCCAGTTTCAAAAACAATTTAGAAACGTATTTTGTAAATTTATAAAAAAATCTTTTGACATCTTCTAATCTGAAGAATTTAACTTTTAATTGTTAATCTTGTAATGTGCCAAATCGATTTCTTTAATATAAATTAAAAAATGATGTAGTTAATAGATAGTATTGTCTACAATTATATGTTTCTGAAATGGCTGAATTAATAATCCCATTTCTTATAAATGTATGTACGTACATATTTGTAGGAGACTATCACAACCAACATCTTAATTCCCAACCCCATATATAAATCACAAACATAACACAGCAATTTTAAGAAGGAAACTTTGTTTTTGTAAGTTTGTTTTCGGGTATATGATAAATGAATAGTTTATGTTAATTCATTAAACAAAAAAATAAAAAAAATTTGTAGCAATCATGGATTTTTTTTGTTTTATTATTAAACCATTTTTGAACAATGTTGCACTCCTAAACGATATAATCTCTAACGAGTGAAACATAAATATTATGATTTTATGTCTTTTTTCGAATTCATTCATCTTCTAAGATTTCAATTTCAATAAAATTCTTAATTTTGTATACAATGTCTCCTCTGTCTGTATCTGTACGATTTAAGTGCACAGTGAACGAATTAAATTTAAATTGCAGCCCTAACACGTAATATACAAGTAGTAATTGTTGCCGACACTGAACTACTATACAAAAACTATTCTGTATAGACCAAAAGAAAAATTTGAAAATATGTTATTGTTTCGTATAATTAATATTTATATTTTGTGTTTAGTGATAATATTTCCACTTCACTTTTTCTTTTTTTTTTTATGTAAACACCCGGGTGACAATGTTGCACCAATCAAATCATGTTAATATTGACAAAGAGCATTAATTGATCGATCGCCCAGCACAATGTACGCCTTTATCTAGCTAACAATATTTTTTTAATGCGTATATATCGTAAAGTTTTTATGATCTCAAAGAATACAATCGATTTGTTAAGGGTTAAGACGGTTCAAACCCTTAATAAAACCCTTGTTTGTGTGACATACAATTATTTATTAACCTTTGACCGGTGCTGGTAACGGACAGGCCACATCTGGATTCGTAAATATTTTTTGTTAAACCCAGCTAAGTTTTTAATGTTTGGTTACTTACTAACAATTGGGAATTGTTGAACTTCGAGTTCAAAAAATTTTCCTTATCAAATAGTTAAATTCCCAAGAACATAAATTAGGGACTACAACAAGATTCGAATCTTTTTAACAAATGATCCTTTATTATAATTTGTGATACAACAATACCAAATCGCGTGAATAATTTTACATACATATACAGAGCAAATGACCCCTGTGGTCGGGGGGCACACATGCCACGTAAACGTAAATTGCACGAACATGATTTCCAAGAACACCACCACAGTATCCTTTGCTTATCGTAGGACGCTACTAAACGTGGGGGCGAACGTGCCAAGAACGGTTATCCCGGATTCATCAACAACAAAAACGCAACTCAAAACAAAAGCGGAGGGTATGATTCGATGCTCAACTTATTCTACATGACAGATGTAGTTCCACAAAATACTCTAAAAGTAAATGTAAATTTCCTAGATTTAGATCTAAACGAATTACCATATTCATTCAATACTTTTCCGTAAGAAAATCATTGAAATCGCAGATTCTAGAATCACTCATAACTGATTCCATAGAAGTAGAAATACTCTACAAAATACAAAGTTTAGTAGTAAGCAGAGCGAATCGGCAAGATCCGATTGTGCCTAGACGCAAGAAAGGTATACTTGGTCACGATGAAGGATGCTTACTCATCAATAATTAGAAACATTCTGTTTGGTTATCTAGAATTAAATTTTTTTTAATTCAATCGCTCGAATATATTTGTAGCGATATTTCGGGAAAATTAGTTCGCAAATTTTATAAAACTATCTTGCAGCAAATACACTTGCGCGGTGATATTTACACAACAAAGTAGTTTTTTATACATTTTAATTGAAACAATTCGATTGTATATACGACATATTACATTCCACGATTTGGCTGCAATTTTAAACCAAAATAAACTTCTTCTTAGAATCAATATTCGTCGTATCTTAAAGTTATTGCTACAGTAAACAGAAAACTTGCACAAAACAAATTTTATATTTTCATAAACTTATAAATATTTTTTTAAGCAGAAAAATCAATATCGATATCAATTGCAAATCTTATAACTGGAACTGTATACATGCGAGAAAATAATTATGGATCAGCATTAAGTTTATCGATATGCACATATGGGAAACGAACCGATATACATTTGGTAAACTATAATTCGTACGCGATTTTTCTTTTGAACCCTTAGAAATAACCAATAGGTAAAAAATCATAGCACGCACGATGTTGTGTCAATTTAATTTGAACCCCTCTGAAATATACGAACATTAAAGAATTTTAGTTTTTTGCGCTGTCTGAAACTCTCTTCTCTCTAATTCTGATGTTAATGTTTAAAATATGCAAATATTTTTTAGAACGATATTATGTTTCATCCCTTATTTTTTGTTAGATGTAATATGCAAATTATTTTGTATACAGAAAAACACATATTTAAATATGACGAAAATGATAATCGCGCGCGGAGGGTTTATTGAGCAGATGCTCTTTTTCAATTTTCAATCAATAAAAAACTATAAATTGTAAAATTTGAAAATAGTTATCACAACTCGCGTCTGTCGATGTCGAATTAAAATTAAAATAAATCGTAGCCCAGTGGCGGAGTGGCCGATTGAGACTATAAGGCTCGATGATCTTAATGGTGGCAGAATATAGTCAGTTATCCGTAAAGATGGTCGTCATTTCATTACGCAGATGCCATGGAAACATGTTCCCAGGTAGTCGAGCCTTTAACATATCCAACGCTGACTTTCATTTCTATAAATCTTACTACTATATCGGCCCCTGTAGTCGGGGGGCACTCACATGTCTCGTAAATCTAAATTGCACGAACATGTTTCGCAAGAATACCACTACAGTATCATTTGCTTGTCGTAGGAGGCGACTAAACGGTTGAATTGCTGGGCTGTTTATAAAGTCAACAAAACAAAAAATGGATACCGCCAAAACAACACCGGACCCCCGCTCAAGTACCCGGACACGAGATTTAGGATCGGCACGTGGAACGTGTATTCACTTAGAAAACAAGGAGCGTTGGAGGGCCTAATCACGTGCATGACGGAGTATCGGCTGGAACTCGTTGCTCTTCAAGAAACTGGCTGGCCTAAAAGTGGAGACCATGTGTCCCAGGGCTATACGCTGCTCTACAGTGGAGATGACCTCGGAAATCTTGGAGCTGGGTTTCTTCTTGGGCCGCAGGTAAAGAACGCTGTTTTGGATTTCCAAGCAGTCAATAACCGATTGTGTAAGCTTCGCTTGCGCATAAAGTTAGCCAACCTGTTGATAATTTATGTACATGCGCCCACAGAAGTCAGACAGCCCCAAGATAAAGACTCATTTTACAATGACTTGGACGATCTGATGAGATCTATACACGAACACGATGTTAAAATGGTAATTGGGGACTTTAATGCTAGAGCTGGCAGAAATCAGACCGACTTGTGTAAAAATATAGGTCCATACTCCCGACACAAAACTGCCACCGATAATGGTGAGAGAATGATGTACTTTGCAATTGCTCATGATCTTAGAGTAACAAGCACATTCTTCCCTCACAAACACATTCATCTAGAGACATGGACACATCCTCGCGTAACTTCCCGCAGCCAAATTGACCACATGTTAGTTTCAAAAGGACGGGCTCGGATTGTGCAGGATGTGAGAACTTATCGGTCAGCAACCAACATAATATTGCTTACTTATTTTAATATAGTATTGTCTCTCTTATTTCTTCCTCTAACTATATTTCTTCCTTTTTTAATTGTTGATCAATATGTTGATCTTTACATACAGGCCAGGCCACCTTGAAAGATTGTCTTTCAACAAATTCTTATTTTATTTAATATTTTTGGAATATATAAAATATTTACATTAATAATAAATAATTTATTTAAATATCTAAAATAAAATATTCTAAGTTACTTGTAAAGTTCTCTGCTAAAACTTGGTTGAAGCGATTGTTAAGATTACTGCGGGTGAGGTCTTAATAATCGCGAGAATTGTTTTAAACTTTGGTGTTAATGTACAATATATCGTTTAAATTTCAGTTTTAAATAGTATTTTGCTGAAAACTCGAAATGCTCACGGTTTTTTTTAATCGTAAAGCATAATCTAAAATACCTTTCCAACAAACCATCTTTCACGATGGAGACTCAACGCGTTCGAGTTTTATAGAACAAAACGTCATAACAAGTTAGGGTGGAATTTAACATTTCAGTACAATTATTAATTCTAAACTACGAAATTCATGTTTTGGTTTTTACTTTTACAGTTTTATTCAATAAAGCTAGTTAATTTATTTACAAATTATTTTAATTTAAAATTATAAAAATTATCAGAATTGGAAAATCGACGCGCTGTGATGTGGTTGTTACCATTGGGAATAAAGCAATGATAATCGTGAGTTCCTATGGCTTTTACTGAATCAAATTTTTTTGCTAGTGATCGTGCTACCCTTCTGTACTCTTGATTTGTACAAAATCTAAAAGTAATGTTTGATTCATTTTTTGTAGTCCAATCGAAAAGTTGTTGTGCTGTCGTTATTTGATCAGCGTATGGTCACTGAAGGCTGGCTTTCGTGGCATTTCGTTTCGATTTTTAACTTCCTCTGATATAGAAATGATTAAAACTGTAAAAAAATATGTAATTGTACTATAAAGGTACGGTGAGTTAATGTATCCTAAAACTTAATTAATAAATATTTTATTAATAAAATAGCGGAAGGACGCCATTTTATGTATATACAAACTTGATCGAAAAACTCTTAAATGTATTCGGTTGCTAAAAGCTTTAAATTACATAAAGTATTAAAAAGTATAAAAAAATATTTTTGTTTGGCACAACTTGTACAAAAGCTCCATAGAAGGTCAAAATTTCAAACAAATTTCTCTGACAGGAAATCTTACGCAAGTTCACAATTATTCAAAAAACAAAATATGCAGTTGCTTAACGTAAAATGTGAATGTAAGCTTGTTCACTCTTTTTCACGATTGTTACCAATCGATTCTATATTAGTCCTATAATTATTTTTATTTGCTTATTTTAATTTCTTACCTAAAATTTATTTAAATCCAAAACAATAACTTACATAACACAAACGAAAAATTATTTAATCAAAAGTGCTAAAGACTGTTGATAAGTGAGATTAAGAAAGCCATCAAAATAATCATGGATAGTGTACCTGGACTACGTTTATTTTGGCCCGAATAAACGACTGGTATGATGGATGCCTATTCTAAAATGGGTTGAGCGCTGCAGAATTAACTCTAATGACTCCAATTCATGGTATATCTAATTCAGCTACCGGAGTTGGAAGAATTAACCAGACCGAAGTTAGTCTGATGAGTGCCATCCGAGCCATTCCACCAGCACCTCTGCATTAAGAGAAACGCCGTATTACAAGATCTCAGTCCAAGGCAGCCTGAAAATTAAATTTAGCAGAACCAACATATGAGGCGATATCTTATACATCATTACCAAGAACAGAATTCAACATTGGCGTTACCAATATATGAAATGCAAATTATACATATACACGACGGAATTGGGGGTGCCTTTAAACAAAATGGCACGAAAGCCTACGCTGATCAAATAACGACAGCACAACAACTTTTCGATTGGGCTACAAAAAAAAAAAAAAATCGTGAAAGGCTTATTTGAAACGTATTGTCAAGTGCTTTACGATAATAAAATTAAAAAAAAAAAAAGGGTGAGCATTTTGAGTTTTCAGCAAAATACTATTCAAAACTGAAATTTAAACGATATATTGTACATTAACACCAAAGTTTAAAACGGTTACTAGAAAGTATGTACAATTGTCTTTCCAACGAGCTATTACACGTGAAAATCGGACAAGGAATACTTAAGATACACGAATTTAAAGATGTGAACCAAATTATAACGGAACTCCGCGTATTTTGACCCCACGGAGTTTTTACTCAAATTATATTTTTTTTTCTCTATATCTACCATCTCCCCGAATTTCAAAAAAAATGGACACCTTGCCCCCGTAAATGTCTTTTTTTGTCTGATTTCGCGTGGAATGGCTGATTTACAATATTAACAATATATAGGTATAAACCTGTATGACCTGTTTAGTGAACTAAGCATACTCCCGGGCGGTTGTATAATTTTCAGATAATAGAGGGGTTAGTTGTTGGTGGTGAGATTATACAGCGCTCGTTTCTACCGGTGGTAGTGGCGATGGTGGCCTGGGACTGGTTGATGTTTTTCTTTTGCACAGTCGTTTTATGCCCCAGATACCTATGATTAGTATGCCACTCCAAAATATTAGATGGATCATTGCATAGTGATGCACATGGTGTACGCTCTGATTCGGCGGAAAAGTTTCATTCTGCTCCAACGTCGCGATTTGATTTTCCAATTCAGTTGTTACTGGCGCAGTCAACAATTTGACCTGCTGAGTTTCTCTCATTTTGTTTTGGACTCGTGCATTAAAATCTCTTAGATGATTTCCCTCGTGTAACAAAATCGGTGAATTATGAAACGCTTTTCTGATGTTGTTGTGAGCTGTTCCTGTTGCTATGATTAACAACTCAGCGTCCCTTAATAGCATATATCCCGGGCTTATCTCTGAAACCTATTCGGTTGAATAGTGGTGTCACATATAACGTCAACTATCGTTTCATTGGGTATGGCGTAAATCCACTGGTTCGGAGTGTGAAGCTTGATCCAGTGGTTGGTCCCATTTATTGTCTTGCTGTTGCATGCCTTATAGACTTCCCTTTTCCACTGCAATAGGGCTAGTTCGCATTGTCTATGGTTAGTCATTGTATTGTAAATTCGTGAGAGTTTGATAATTGGCACCGGATCACGTCTTCCTTTGTTAAAGTTGCGAAATGCTCTCGACGGTCATCTACAGCCAAGTAGTCGGTTGTTATGATAATGTACGACTGAGTACTACCGTGGTTAATATCTGGAAGAGGTATTACTAACAATATTGTATAGTACCACGTGAAAGCAAGCGGTAATGTGATTTCAATTATTACATTCCGTTGTGTTACCCTAGTTCGTGTTTTCATGCTTTTATACACATGAGTGAGATCGTAGAGATTGTGTCCTGGGATGGTAATGGAGGCTGGCACGTGCTGGCGAATAAACTGTAGCTCTCTGTTTAATTGAGTTGGATTAAGTATGGCGGGATGTATATAATTCCATGATGAGCGTCGTAAACCACGTCCAGCAGACCTTGTTGGGTATCTTCCAGATTTCTCAAAACTAGACTCAATTCGAGTATGCTCAGTATTATCGAGCGCGCTCTATCCTCGTAAGTTCGATATTCCTGAAGTAGTGACATTTCGTTTCGTAGGTGCCTTTGTTCCTTTATTAAATTATTTATTGAAGTTAGAGTGTGATTTGTATTGTGTTTAACTAACTTGACAGTATTATCGATCAAGGTTGTTGTATTTTTTATAAGTGATAATAGATGGTGTTCGTTGTTGTTAATTTTTTCGAAATGATTTTCATAGTAACTTGCCTCTCGTTGTGTAAGTATTCCAAACATAACACCTAATATGATTCCAGTGGCGTCTCCGAAACCTCGTCTCACACGTTTTTGATCCTTGTTACTTGCTAGTAATAGTTCATTATCTGCGATTAGATTTCTTAATTGCCATTGTAATTGGTTGAGAATGTTGCAATTAGACAAGGGTAGCTCGTTACACACTGCCTGTATTTCTTCGTGAGCCAGTTTGACGTTCTTGATTTCATCCCAGTAGCTGCTCATATTATATTGAATTACTACTGTCCGTTCCATTGCTACAATTTCTAGTTTGCCCAGCCTTTCGAAGTATATGCCGATAGACTGATTGAACGGCTTTAATTGGAGGTCGGCTTTTCCGAGTCCTTGTCCGAGCAGACAGCAAACGGATAGCATTGTTAATGCTACCATATTCATTTTCCTACGGTTTTGACTCGCCGGCTTGGTTGTCGTCTAGGAGCGTCACTAAGATTCGGACCGGAGCTGGATACATAATTTTTGAGTGTTTTATTTGTAATCAGGGGAATTTTTTGTGTTGGTGGTGGTTCCTCTGATGGCTCTTCAATAGGTAATTTGCATAATTTGATTATTGGCCGCTTGTTGCGTCCTTACATTTAACTGTGGCTGTTTGTACTAAATTATCTGAACCAATATGGGTGTCAAGAACCCGTCCCAATTTCCATCGAGTGGCCGGTTGTTGTTCATCCTTTAATAGAACAAGATCATTTACCATTAAATTTGGTTAAATGGTTGTCCACTTGTTCCTCTGATGTAGTTGATGTAAATATTCTGATGACCACCGCTTCCAGAAATCTTGCACCATTTTCTCTACTAGATGCCACCTTGTTCATAGACTTTTCTCCTCGATGTCAGTGGTTGGTAATGCTTTGAGAGAGTATCCGATTAAAAAATGACATGGTGTCAATGCTGCTAAATCCGAAGCGTCGTTGGTGAGTGGAGTTAGAGGTCGAGAATTGAGCACCGCCTCGACTTGAGTGAGTACCGTATATAGTTCTTCAAAGGTGAGGGTTGTTTTTCCAATCACTCTTTTGAGGTGAAATTTCACTGTGATGGTGGTAATCTGCCCATCAATTGCTCCATATTGGTTTGTTTGTGCCGGAAACATGTTACACATTTATTAATAATTTGTCTCACAGCGCGTCTGCCGTCAATGATCCAATACTTATTCCTCAGGAGAGCTAAAGTTGATTGTATGCCACCATGCAATGTCTTTTGGTAGGCTTCCTCGATAATTCTTTGCGTGATTACGTTGTTTTTACTGAGAATTATAGGTCGCTTGCTGTCAATGGGCAAATTGGAATTTTGTAAACGTCCCATCGCGCGTAACAGCCTCTTGTCATCGAATCCTGGGTGTAATGATGCTAATTTGCTGCCGTTGCGTAGCTTCTTTGATTTTTTATGCATTCAATATCCTGGCTGAAATCTTGCCTTTGGCTTAACCTTAATATTAATGCTTCCGCACGCTGTAATTCTTGTACTGTTAGTCACCCCTTGTTGATATTTTTGTGCCTGCTGTTTTCGGTAAATCGTAAACAGTATGCAACTATACGTCTTATCTTGTTGTATGATGAGATCTTGTTAAATACATCTGAGAGAAAGTGAGATTCTTTTATCATGGTTGCAATCACTACTTTCTCTTCAAGTTCCTGTAATAGTTGTTTCTGTTATTCTTGTAGATCGTCATCTGAGTTGCTAGCCAAGACTGTCTCCCAGTGCAATGATGTTGTTGTTAGGAACTGCGGCCCGTGGTACCATAAATTGTTATTGATGAGTTCGCTTGGTGTTATACCACGTGAAGCCATGTCCGCTGGGTTATCTTCCGATTTAATGTGTTGCCATGTTGTCGATGGTAATGTCTCCTTGATGACCGAGATTCTGTTTGCTACGAATGTTTTAAAACGGTTTGGCTCGCCTTTGATCCAGCACAGAGTGATAGTGGAATCGGACCATGCGTATATTTTAACGTTCTGAAGTTGCATGCTATTTTGGACGTGTTTTAATAATTTTGCTAACAATACAGCTGCCTTCAGTTCGAGACGAGGGATCGATAGCTTTGTTTTGATTGCACTGAAAAAAATAATCGGAGATATAAACAAAAAAACAAGGTTAATTTTACAAAAAAAAGCGTTCGTTTTCAACCAACGCTTCGGTTCGCAAATATAACAAATTTAAAATAGTTATTTTTACAACGCTTTATGATTTCCAAATCTTCACAGATACTTCGTAAAAAAATTTCGTGCCTTGTAAAAAGTTTTACAAACCTATCGTAAAATTTACTACGGCCTTTGTGAAATTTACAAATTAATGTGCTAAATAAAAAAAAATTTTACGATATTGGTTTGTGGAGTACAGCTTCACGCTTCGTAAATTTAACAAATTATGTTGTAAAATTTAACAACGATAATAGGTAGATAAACAAAATGTATTCGTTAAATTTGGAAATTAATATGTTAAATTTACGAGAGGGGTATGTTAATTTATAATATTAGTACGTAAAATTAACGACATTAATTGTAAAATTTACAAAATTGCCATCCCAATTTAACAATGGTAGTTGCTAAATTTACAACTTTATTTCGTTCAATTTAGAAAATTTAATGTAAAATTTACAAAAAAAGTTCCAAATTTTACATACTTTATACGTTGATGTAACAAAAGCAATTGGGGTAGTTAACAGAATCAATTGTAGAATGTACGAAATGGGTAAGTAAAATCCATGAGGTTGGTTCGTGAAAAAATTCTATAATATATATATATATATATATATATATATATATATATATATATATATATATATATATATATATATATATATATATATATATATATATATATATATATATATATATTTATATATATATATATATATATATATATATATATATATATATATATACATATATATATATATATATATATATATATATATACATATATATATATATATATATATATATATATATATATATATATATATATATATATATATATATATATATATATATATATATATATATATACATATATATACATGTTTATAGTATTTGTTTATAAATATAAATATGGGTAAGGCGAACATTGATAGAAAAACGATACTTTTTAAGTTCAAATATAACTTTTAATAAAAAATTATTCATTTTTAAAATTATATAAAATAATTATTTCGTTATTAATAAATTTTGGTTTATAATTAAAATATTTCCTGATTTGTTATAAAGATAATAATAATAAGATTATAAGATAATTTTGTTTATAATTTAACATTTTAACATTTATTATAAGTAAAAATATAATTATAAATTATTCATATTTGTTAAATAAGAAATATTAAAAATTATTCATAGGTTATTTAATTATTATTCAAAAATTATAAATTTAAGATCAAATATCTTGATTACATATTAAATTTCATGATTTATTATTAAAATATTTTATCTAAATTAAAGTATTATGTTTATATAAAATAAAAAAATCACTTTTTATTAAAAAAAAATATTTAAAACAATTTTTATATTATTATTAGAAAAATTTAATTTTAAGATTTACATTTCCTGATTTATTAAGTAATATAACAGACATTAAAAAAAAATGATTATCAAATTTAATTTTAAAAATTATATAAAATAAAATTATAAACTATTTTTTTTATTGTTGTCCTTGGCTGAGGCGAAATCTGCAAATAATAAATTTCGTTATTTATTTATATATATTCATGAATATACGTAACTATATTTATATACCTTTTATTTAAATCATTTATTAAAGTATTTATGCACGGCACTTCAACATCATATGGTGTCTTTATCTCGTAAAAATAAATTTGAATAAATAACCATATATTCAAACAGGGTTTTGGGTATTCCAGTTTGAATACTTGATATATTTTGAACAATTTATCTACTGCTTCCAACAAACTAGCACAAAGGTATTTGTGGCCGTCAATTAAAATTACAAATTCTTTTAAATCCCACTTATGCCCGATAGCCAACAAAAGAGGTTGAAGTTTGGCCTTTTCTTCTTTACACGTTGATGTCATTTCTTCTACCTCTTTTGCAATGTCAGCAACGCTTGATATTATTTTTACAAACCATGTCTGGCTGTCTTTTAGCGATGATTTTCCATATTGGACTGTTTTACTACTTTGCGATTTATTTTTGACTGAAGGCGGCACCAAACTTGATAAGAAATAGAGTATTTGTAAATTGTATGAATCTGAAAATAATAAGTTTTTGTTTGTGTTAATATTACAATGAATTACACCATGAATGTTATTGGTATTTATATAAATAAAAGCTTAATAAATAAAAGTCTTACTTCTTACCTGAGTTAATTTCATTTTTTTTCTTAAGCAGCTCCTCTAAACTTGTGATGTTTCGTTTTTCTTTGATATGGCTTTTCAATATAACTGGTACATTATTTAAGAAGGAGTCCCATTTTGTATATATATTTTTAGCGCTGGGGTATAGCGTTAAAAAATCAATTTCGACCTTAAAGAAATCCGATAATTTATTATAAATATATTATTAATAAATGATTTAATTTATGTAGTACCAGATCCGGCATAAATGCATGTTTTAATATAGGCCATTCATTAAATATGTTAATAATCGATTGGTCCACATTGCTCATACATTCGGAAATTCTTAATTGTGACGATTTTGTCCATTTTTCTAAAACTAAGCCCCATGGACTTCTTAAATTTCTTAGCTCCGTTTTTAAATTCGTGTACTCTTCATGTTCTATATTTCCTATAAAAATAGATTAATATACTAAACGCTATTTAAATTTTTATTTTATGTTTTACCTTGTTGTGTACTTATAGGCTTCTCATCGTGTGTTGTTTTTGATACACTAAAGTACTTCAATATTTTTCTGTTCTCGTAGTCGAACTTGTTGTAGAGCTTTCCAGTTGGCGATTTCTTGCTGCCCGTTGGTGATTTGTGGCGAATTGTATAATATGTTTTCTGAAATTATATATAATTAATTATTTTATATGATTATTATCATCTCTGCTTTCATTCTTACTGAACTTTCACTCGGAAAACATAGTACGATTTCATCAGCTAAGCATTTGATTTGCTTAGACGATGGTTTTAGATGCTGCTCTTTTAAATAAAAATCTACTATCATTGAGCATAAAATGTCCCGATGTCTTGGCTCTAGTACATGGTTTTTTTCATAGAAATCTCGTATGTTCTGCCCAAATTCAGTATTTCTGCTTATGATAGTTGTCACAGGCTGTTTTAACAAAATAAATTAAACAAATTTGGTATAAATAAATTTACACTATCGTAAAAATTAAATTGTAGACTTAAGAAAAAATAAAAATTTTAATATACTATATGAGCTGAATCTTTTTCAGGTGGAGTGATTATACTTGAAGAGGGTACACATTTGGTTTCCATTTGAAATCCTTTTTGCCACGAGGTCAGATGGTATTGAAACATGATTTTTAGTCCTAGTTCTGCTGGTTCAAATAATTCGTCAATATGGTTAATTCGCATATGTTTCAACTGTGGAATACTAATGCCAACATCTGTAAAATAATATATCAACATATTATATATGAAATGAAATAAAATTTATTAAATCATTATACTTCTGAGGCGATCGCACAAATTTTCTAATTTCCAACTATTTAATAAATTTGCTAGTTCTAAATTTCCATTTTGTGAATCATTCAGTGATTGTTGATTGATGGTTTCATCCTGAGAGTTATATATTGTAACCGTTTGTGTTTCCTTTTGTGTTAAATTTGGGTTGTTGGTTAAACGGGGTAGCACAGTAATAAATGAATTTAAATCAAGGTTAACAATTTCTCCTAATTGTATATTTAATGTATTATCCAAATTATTTTCATCTTGTAAATTATGATTATATTCAATCGAGTATTCGTTGTTTTGATCTTGTACATTAGAAATGTTAAAATCAGAAATACTTTCGTTTTGCTCCATGTTGTGTTTAACCCTTTTCTTATTTTATTAAAACAATGTTAATCTATGTTTATGTTAATTATTAAAAATATTAAGTCTAAATTTAATTCTTTAAATTGTACCCTTAAAATTATAAAATGATAATAATAAGTTAGAATGCACCCATTAAAAATCAAAAAAAAGTTACATGTGATGTTAAGTTTGTTTTAGTCGAATTTAGAAATAGTTTTTATTGCGAATAACATTCCCTTCTTTGATTTTGTAGCTGTTTATTGGAGGACTAGTAAAATAAGATATTGGGTAGATAAAAAAATTTTCACATTCCGATAAAATTTTATGAGAAACATAATGTTGAATGTATAAAGTTGTGCATTTGGTCACTATTAAGTAAGGCTCATTTTCTTCTTTGGGAATAAAGATGCCACTAATTTTGTAAAGTTCGATATTTTTATAAATAGTTTTGGTCATATAATAATTAATTTTATAATTAATACCTTTATAGATAATAAATGAAAAAAATTGTATATTTTCCATGTTGAACTCATATTTCTCGAAAGTGGTTGGTGGAAATACATTTGGAACGATTTTTCTGTCATCAATTTGTAAAATAGGTTCAACTGGGGAAATTATCAAACTAGCAAACTTTAGTTGGCATTTGATTGCCATACTTAATGTGATATTCTTTCGAGAAGAAATATTTTTAGCATATCCTTTTAATTCGGAGTGTTTACTTTCAAATCGAAAGCAATATATATTTTTCAGGGGACCAACGAATCGTATTAATCGCGGATAGTGAATTAAAAAATGATATTTCGGTTTAAGGGTATCTTTAAATAACCTCACAAAGTCTTCGTTATGTTTTTTAATTCTTTTTCCTAAATCAAATAAAAGATCGTCATTAAAATTACTTGAAACTAAAATGTCAATCAATTCAACGAATTCACAGAAAAAAAACCATATTTCTTCTTGCTTTGGAACTAAGTCTCCTATAATAAGTGGTAAAAAGTGAGTAAAATTCCACATTTCTCTCGTTGAAGAGTCACAATAGATATGTATGTATATTGATACAAATTCTAAACTAATTTAACTTAATAATTGCCTGTTTTTCAAGGTTATTTTTATATATTAGGTATATAAACAATTTTGAATCTCATATTTTATAAATGTTCGCAAACTGAATTAATATCAATCATTGCATACCAATTATATTTGGTAAAATTACACTTGTTTAATATATTTTATTACATATAAACACTTTATAGGATCTACTAATAATCAACTATATAGACGAAACTACGTTACACCATTTTGTTTAATAAGGCAATATATATATATATATATATATATATATATATATATATATATATATATATATATATATATATATATATATATATATATATATATATATATATATATATATATATTATATATTTTCAATTTATATATAGGTATATATTATATATTTTCAATTTATATATAGGTATATACATATATATATATATATATATATATATATATATATATATATATATATATATATATATATATACATATATATATAAATATATATTTATTGAAAAAACTACTCACCTTTTATACTTTTGTGTAATTGGCCCACATTTATATTTATTAAAAACTTTTTAACTTTGTCACTATAATTTATTTTTATTTTTTTGTCCATATCTAGTTGACCCACGCAAACTGATTGAAAACTGAAACTACTATGAATTATGAATCGCAATGCGAAAATTCGTATGGACGCGACACGATTTTACGGCACAAATTTGATATATGTACGAAATGAAATGTAAAATTTACTACTTTGTTCGTAGAAATTACAAGTCAATTTGTATTATTCAAAAGTTACAAATAAATATTGTAAATTTTACGAAACATTGCCGTTAAATTTACGATTCCTTTAGTTTGAATTGAAATTTTAGTACAATGACAATTGTAAAGTTAACAAATCAGTTTGGGTTTCGTCACAAATGCGCAATTCTAAATATAGGTCAAATCCATTTTTATATATGATGGATAAAATATTTTAATTACGTATTTATAGCTTCTTATGGAGCAATAATAGAATTGGGATTTGGAATATCAACTTATTTAGAAGGTTATATAATATATACGTTACATAATATTACTCCCTTAATGCAACAAATTGTTTTATAGATGTATGATTGTTTCGTATCGTAACAAGCCCAATACGATTGATAATGTATTATCGAAATTTTCTAAATTAAAAATTAAAATTTTCATTTATCATGATTATAGGACTACTGAAAATATTCAGAATTATATCCAATTTTATATGACTGAAAGTATTATAAGATTATACAGATTCAAGAGCGAATAGATCCTGTTGATTTTATAGATTTATCTATGAATAGATTTATATATAAGACCCTCTATTCGCTCTTGAATCTGTATAATCTTATAATACTTTCACCTATAATAACTTAAAAAATTATATACAATTTGAGATAATTCTAAATTTTATTAGATTATTTTCTAAATCTGTTTAGCACAGTCTTGAAATCCCGAAAAATTGTCATTTTAATTTTTGTACCAATATATGTAGACAAAATACAAAATTAACAAATTTTATACAGATGTATTGCAGTGGCCCCATTTGCTTAATTCTTAACTTATAAGTGTACCAGTGTTCTATATCCGTTATTTAAACAAATCATTTCAAACCTTACATTATTTGTGTTATTGAGAATCTTCAAAATCTATAAATCGTATCGGCATAAAAGTTATCATTTATTAAGCATACAGTATTTATTATATATCAATGTAACTTATATCGGACTTATCGTTGAATAATTTTTATTTTTCAGTTTTTTATTTTTTAGTATATGCGGCACCAGTATTACATTAATTATTACTATGCAACATGTTACAAAAATGTATGTGTATAAAAAAATTAGAGATTCTTATCCATTTAATGAAAATTCGGAAAATTCAATGAAAATTAAAGGATTATGTATGTAAAGGGCAAATTATACGCTGATTTTTGTCCCGCATGGAAAAGCAAATCCTGTTACTGTCACATATATATATATATTTTACAATTATTATTTGTAGATTTCGTAACAAAATATTTTGTAATTATTTTCTACAAAAATTTTAGAGTTATGCTACAGCTTTTTGGCGGTTATTGTTACAAATCTACATTGTAAATCTATATTTATATGAAAGACTTAGTTACGAAAAAAAATTTGTTCGATTAACATATGGGTTGTTATCTTTACATTAAAAAGAAGCTGTAAATTTCACAAAAGTATTGTAAAATTTACAATTTTACAGTTACGCAAAATAATTTGTAAGAAAACCGAAATTATTTTTTTGAGTGTGGAGCGACCCGTGTTTTCGCAGTTACCAACTGGGTTATTACCTTGCCGCAGGTATCAATGTTGCGGCAATACACAGTTGCTGCGTACGCCTGTTCTGAAGCATCATCAAATCCGTGTAATTCCTTTTGTTCTTCTGTTCTGGTGTTCAGCCATCTCGGTATTTTTATGTTAGAAATTTCGATTAGCTCATCCTTATAGCTAAGCCATTTGGTTCGTATTTTTTCTGGTAACTGGTCATCCCAATTTATTCCGGTCATCCATACTTCCTGCATCATAATTTTGGACATGATTGTTGTTGGTGACAGCCATCCTACAGGGTCAAATAACTTTGATGAATCGGATAGCAATGATCGTTTTGTGGGCTGGTAGGTAGTTAACTGCAATTGGGCTATATCAAACTCAAAACAGTCTGCGTTTGAGGGTTATATAAAATCCCTAGAGTTTTGATGCAGTCGTTTAGTTTGATTTGAATGTTTCCATCGGCCAGTTGCTCGTGAGTTTTTTGTAGTTTGAATCCTTCATGAATCTTCTTTCGATTTGTAATAACCTTGCAACGGCTCTTTTTTGCGATTCCCTTAGCGTGTTAGGGTTGTTGTTGAATGGAATCCTTACTATAATTTTTCCTTACTACGTTGGTTTTAAAATGTTCTTCTACTTGGGTTTCTTCCTCGGTGTGGCTTCGCTTTTCAGGCATGTTGTCGTTCTCCACGAGCAACTTCAATTGCTCCTCGATTGCTTTAGTGGCCACCATTGTTGTTCTATTACTATCATCCGTGTTGCCCATACTGCCAATTATTATCCAGCCAAATTCCGTGTTTTGTGCCATAGGCTCCTGGTAACCGCCTTTGATGATGCTGCTGGTTACAATTGACGAGTAATGATTTGCCCCGAGTACCAGGTCAATTGGTTGAGGTTGGTTATATTGTGGATCTGCAAGTTCTAGATTTTGAAGATGGGACCACTTGGTTGTATCAATGGAAACTGCGGGTAGTTGTTGAGTTAAGTTGTTGAGTACTTAGGCTTCAATGTCTAAGCTAAAGTTCTCATTGAATCTTGGCATTAATTT
Organism: Tipula unca; assembly: GCA_951394425.1. Taxonomy (NCBI): domain Eukaryota; kingdom Metazoa; phylum Arthropoda; class Insecta; order Diptera; family Tipulidae; genus Tipula; species Tipula unca. Next base: position 12,126,079 of record OX596383.1, on the reverse strand, counting down.
TATGTTGATGGTATGTCTGCAGATTCCTGCTTCGGTACCACCAATGCCTGAAATGTTGATATGTGCCTTTTTCTTCTTAATGTATCGATTAAACATGTGGCAGCAGCCTTTGATGATATTAAAGTTGTTTGTGACCCAGAATCAATTAGTACCCTTATTGTATTGAGTTTTCCAGTGCCTGTTGCTACTCTGACCACTGCTGTTGGTAGCAGTACGGGGCCTTGTTGTTTGACTATGAGAGTTTGCACTATCCCCTTGTTGGTTGATGCCATATTATTGCCATGCAGAAGAGTGTGGTGTTGACCTTGGCACACAATACATCCTATTGTGGATGTGCACGATATGCCCCTTGGATGTTGCGTTAAACAACGTACGCAAGTGGATGTATCGCTGACCAGTTTGTTTTTATCTAATGTTGGCATTAGATTAAATTGATTGCAGTCTTGCAATTGATGCCTTCCTTGGCATCTCTTTACGAGACACTGGCTGTTTACCGTTGTTGCATGTACTCGTTTCAGTGGTGCCATTTTTTGTAGTGATGTGTTTGCTACCTTGATGACCCCCATAGCCTCAAGGGATTGAAATCTTCTTTCTAGAAAGTTGAAAAAATGACTGATCTGTTTAATATCCCTCGGATTTTGCACTGTGGTTTCGTACAGTCTAATTGATTCAGGGTCTAGTTTCTTGCCTAGAATGAACATTACCAGTGCTTCAAAGGGAGAGGTTATCTGTAGCTTGCTGATGTTGTACAGTATTTCGGTTGCAGTATCATGCAAGGTTCGAATTGTTACCGCCGATACTGCATGTATAGTTGGTAAGGACATCAATGAGTTGAAATACTTATTTGCTAGCAACTTGGTGTTGTTGTACCATGCTTGCAGTATTTCCCAGGCCTTGTTATAATTGTCACCCGTTGTTATGAGATGACTAATTAACTGTCCTGCTCCCTTTTGCACATTTGACTTCAGTTAAGTCATTTTTATAGTGTTCGATAGCTGCTTGTTGTTGTGAATAAGCTCGGTGAATATGTCGATGAACGCGCTCAATTGCTCATAATCGCCGTAAAACGTTGGTAATTGTATTTTGGGTAATTGTACCCTAGCTTCTTCAGAAAGGCTCGTTGTATCCTTCTGCTGGTTGCGCTGTAAATGCATTATTAATGTGTCCACTCTCTCCTTAAGGGTTTCATTATAGTTGTCTTGCAGGTATTTATTTGTTTGGTCTTCATCTATTTCCACTACATAGGATCTCTATGTGTTATTGATCAATTACCTCAATTTCTTTAGATAGTTGATCTATTTTTAATTTCAAGTATTCTATTGGACTGTTGTTGTTATCCAACGTTTGCTCGATGGAGTCCATTTTCCGGTACATATTCCTCATCAGCACATCTTGCCTCTTGAGCAGTTTTTGGTTGGTGTTTGACAATTCCTTTCTTCAGATCGTCATGGTGTTGACGTCTATCCGTACTAGATGATAGTGGCAGTGTTGTTGCTTGCCCCTTGTTCATCATTTCCTTGCTAGGAAAGTCAAAGTGCTTCTGTTTGTCTGTACTGGATAATGATACTAATGGCACTGTTGGTGTTAGTGGTGGATCGTTGTTCAGGCGCTGACGCATCTCAGTAAGTAGATCTTTATTTATTTCGGCAATTGTATTCCTCATTGCTCTGTATGGATGATCCTCTTTGATTGGAGGATCCATCGATATTATCTGGTCATCTGTGGCCAGAAATTCGGCGTAGAGCTTTTTTAACTCTTCTATCTTTCTTTCGAGATACGATTTAGTCTTTCGTATATCTCCATTCTTGTGGTAGTTTCTGGCTAAAGTGGTTATTTTTGCGCCAGTCTCATCATTCTTCTGCAGTAGTTTTTCCATTTGATGAGTTGATGTGAAGACTCGAATATGTGTAGCTTATGTTGTTAAATCCAGCTTATGTTGTTGTATCCGGCTCGAAGCATCATGTAAAGTTGTAGCCTCTGCTAAAACTTCTTAGGTCTTCTTCACGAGGTCTTAATAATCGCGAGAAGTGAAACAATCATTTTGAATAATAATTTTAATTCTGATTTATTAAATACATTTTTTCGGTTTATATAGCAAAATAATAAATTCATATTTCAAACAAAAATATTGTCGACAAATTTTCAACCGTTATAAAACAATAATTAAAATGTTCTAACAAAAAACAAACCAAATTCAATCTGAATCCCCAATTGGAAGTTTACATAATTTGAGATATTGATCTCTTAAAAATTTTATTTCTATAGATAGTATTTTGGCAACACGGACCATATTGTCCTGGCTTTTATAAATTTCAACAATTCTACCAAGTGACCATTGAGTTGACGGTATTTTCTCAAATTGTTTAAATTTTGACATGAGCTTTTCCACTTGTTCGCCTGTTGCAGAGAATTTAGATATTCTATGGAAAATCTTTTCCAAAATCCTGCAGGTGCGACTATTAATCCGCCACATAAAAAATGTGCTGGAGTTAAAGGACTAGGGTCACTTGGGTCGTCAGATAAAACCTTTGACGGTCGCAAATTTAAAATACCTTCTATTTGAACGATGAAAGTATTAAGTTCCTCGTAAGAGAAAATCATATTGGCCGTAATTCAGGTAAGATGTGTTTTCAAAGATTTAACTGTGCTCTCCCGCAAACCTCCAAAATTGGGAGATCGTGGTGGAATAAATTTCCAATTGATTTGTTCCATGGTGCAAAAAATTTGTTCCATGGTGCAAATCGATATCACGAACTACGCGAGTTCGTTTTTAAGTAATTGGTACATATCCTTTAATTTATTTTTGGCACCTTGAAAATTGGTCCCATTATCGCTCCATATCATGTTTGGTTTCTCACGCCGAAATATAAAACTTTTTGACGACAAATCTGATACTATTTCAAAGTGAACCGCCTTCGTTACAAAGTATACAAAAACGCATATGTGGGCTGTTGTATTTTGTTGCGATTTAATTTCAACAGCATTGGAGCACAAAAATCGATCCCTGTGGTATTAAAAGTTCGTGCCGGCTTAAAACGTTCTGTAGGAAAATCATCCATTATCTGTTGACTTACTCTTGGCTTGGCCCTGAAGCAAACCACACAAGATCTAATACATTGCTTAGCTGTATTCTTGGCAGCAAGTGGCCAAAACATTTGTCTCACGAGAGATACAAGCATCTGGGCGCCAGTGTGTAGATTTTGTTCATGCGGTAGAAGCGAAAGACTAATTTTGTTAAATTGTCCTGACCGTCAAGGTAATAAATATTGGTGTTTTTGATCATAAACAAGATCTGACTTTGACAATCTTCCTCCTACTCTAAGCAAACCTTCCGAGTCTAGAAACGGATTCAATGAGAGCATCGAACTTTTCCGAGGAAGTTGACGTTCTTTAACCAATGTCGATATTTCGTTGTTAAAATATTTTTCCTGGACTACTCCTGAACTAATGCGTGTAGAGCATTTTGTATTTCTTGTATGGACAATGTTCCACAAATTCGAATATTCTATGGGTTTGCATTGTTTCGAAACCTTAAACAATATGCGGAGATTCGAAGAAGCTTCATATACGAGCTGTATCGATTTATTAAATCATTTTGATTCGCATCTTTCGGAACAGTAACAGTAGCTAAAGTTGTGTACTCTTTTTTCAATTCGAGCGTTTTATCGTCCAAAATTTGTTTAGAATAATCAAAATTCGTTGATAATTCATCTGTTAAATATAATATCGCTGGTCCGTTCCACCAAAGATGAAAGTTTTTTAATTCATGAGGTAAAATGTCCCTACTTATGACATCTACTGGATTTTCATCGGTTGAAATATGATTCCACGAATAATTCATTGTAAGATCCTGAATTTCACTGACTCTGTTGGCTATGAAAACTTTGAGCTTGTACGGTTCGGTTTTAATCCATGTAAGAGTTATTTGTGAATCAGACCACAAATAAACATGGTCGAGAGCATTTATAACAGTTCGCACAAGTCGAGATAGTAAAAGCGCTGCACATAATTCGAGGCGCGGTAACGAAATGGATTTTATAGGTGCTACTCTTGTCTTACCACAAACAAGCTTGACATGAGCTTTGATGAGTATTTGGTCAACGCTCCGGATGTAAATGCATGCACCATAAGCACTCTCGGAGGCATCGGCGAACCCATGAGCCTGCATTGATTTCGGGTTATCACATAATATCCGTCGATTTATTTGAATGCCATTGAGACAATTAAGATTTAATCGAAAACTTTCCCAAAATTGAAATATGTCGTTTGGTACAATTTCATCCCAGTCAGTATTTTCTTTCCATAATTGTTGGATGATAATTTTGGCTAAAACTATTACTGGATCGACAAGACCAAGTGGATTATACAGTTTTGCTATTTCAGAAACTATTTTTCTCTTCGTCATAAGAGGTGTTATTTCCATAGTTGGAACGATAAAAGTAAAGCAATCTTCCTTTGGCTGCCACGCTAGACCAAGGGCCTTATTGCATTCACTGGAAGTTGTTTCGTTTGTCTTCAAGACTTCCCTATCCTGGATCGGAATATTTGCTAAAATTCGTTCATCATTTGAAGACCATTTATGTAAAACAAATCCTCCTAATGCTAACATTTTATTGAGTTGTTGGCGTAATTTGATTACATCGTCCAATTCGTCAGTTCCGGTTAGAATATCATCAACGTAAAAGTCACGTTGGGTTACAATACTTGCTTCGGGGTAATTAAAAGCTTCGTCCATTGACAATTGCTTTATTGTTCTGGTTGCAAGATATAGAGCAGCCGCTGTTCCAAATGTAACAGTTCGAAGCTCATAAATGCCTATTGGTTCGTTTTTGTCCGCTCTCCACACTATTCTTTGCAATGACGTTTGAGTAGGGTTGATATAGATTTGCCTATACATTTTATTAATATCACTGGCGAAAACATACCGGTCTTTCCTAAATCGAAGCGTTATGTCAAAACAGGTTTGTTGGGCATTGGGTCCAATCATCATGACTTCGTTCAACGATAAATTTGATGACGACTTCGCTGAAGCATCAAATACCACACGCATCTTTGTAGTTGAACTTGACATTTTAATTACTGCGTGGTGTGGCCTATAGAATACATGATTAGGCTCTTCCATGGAAATATCGCTTGCATCAATTGGCTTCATATGGCCCAATTGAGAATATTCGTTTATAAATTTACTATATTGTCGTTTAAAGTTCAAGTTACTTTCGAATTTTCTTTCGAGGGATAAAAATCGATTCACAGCTTTGATTTTTGATTCTCCAAGATTCAAATAATTTTCTCGAAATGGAATTGAAACTGTGTATCTGCCAGTTTCATCACAATAATGGTTGTCCATAAAATGTTGTTTATATGCAATTTCCTCCTTTGAAAGGTGTTTCTTATCGATCACGGGTTCGACTTCAAATAACTTTTGCAGAGACTCATGTAAATCTAATTTGGTTTCCTTCTGTAAGAAGAAATTGGTATGATGTTTTGTATTGATTTTTTGCTCTATTGCTCCAGTTAAAATCCACCCGAAAACTGTTTCGATCATTACGGGAAGACTTTTTCCGAGTCGATGTTTGTTCATAGAAATTATTTCGAAAAATATTTCTCCTCCAATCAATAAATCGATAGGACGAGAGATACTAAAATTTGGAACTGCAAGTGGTGGAATATCCCATCGTTTTATATCAAAACTAGAAGACGGAATTGGTTGCCAAATCTCTGGGACAACGCTGAAGTTCAATATTGATTCGAACTTTGATACTTTAGACAGGGCAGTGATGCAAACTACATAGCATTACGCGTAGCAGAAAAATTACAATTACCACGCATGAAAAATATGGTGTCAATCTCAGGATTGAATCATTCTAAGTCATCGGCAGATGAAGAAATTGTCACTACTGTCAATAGTGACAATTTCTTCATCTGCCGATGACTTAGAATGATTCAATCCTGAGATTGACACCATATTTTTCATGCGTGGTAATTGTAATTTTTCTGCTACGCGTAATGCTATGTAGTTTGCATCACTGCCAGATTTGTCTTCAATCAATACAATGGCAGTTGGTAAAATGACTTTTTTTGGAACTGTACCCCTTACCGCATAAAAATTATAATTTCGGAAGTGGTTTGTTCAGGCATTACTCAGGACAATTGAAAATTAAATGATTTGCCTTGTGACAAACACACACAAACCTCTATATTTGAACTGACATTAATATTTGGTTTCTTGTAAAATGAAAATTTTGATTTAACGTAAGTTTTGGGTACTGCACCTGAATTTGCATTTGAATTTGCACCAAAAACGCTTGAGAATCTGGCCTAACATAATTAGATTTTGAAAATTGTTGGTACCGCTGAAATTTAGGATTTTTTGTAGCTATTTCCATTGAATTTGATGCGCATTTTTTCAACGAATCAACGGACTCTAAAACACGACACTTCTTTTTTACAAATTCAATTGATAGAAGGGTTTGCCACGCAAATTCGTAGCCATCATCAGACAATACAATTGTTCCCAGTTGTAATTTGGTTTCCTGATTTAAGCGATCTAAAAGATATGAATATTTGACAACACCGGGTAGACTTTCGTCATTATGGATAAGTGCAACAAATGTGTTGCGAAAAGGAATCCAATTTTCAGGCTTTCAATCAAAATTAGGGATTGGAATATCTGATAGTTTTGGTTTTCTATGACCGAAGGTCAAACCCGTTTCTGACTTTATCTGATAGACTGGGTTTTTCTTGGAATACCTTTTGTTTTGCACTAGTGATTGTAGACGTGCCTTTAACTCACAAACATCATCATTAAATGACTCCACATCAAGAAGGACTTCTTGGAAATCTGAATCAAATTCAAATTCAACGATTCGTTCAATTAATTGATTATATTGTTTTTGTAATTTCGTTTAACCTTCAATTCTAATTTCAAGTTCCAGATGTGAAACTTTTGGGTGATCTACATTATTTATATATTTTACGATTTGTTCGTATTTCAATGTCACAGCTCGAAACTGTTTAAAGAATTGCTCCTTTCCCCGACTGTTAGCACTTGGTGCTTGAAAATTTTCACCATAAACAGGTACTGAAAACTTCGGTTGTCAGTGCTGTTCAACAGACTTTAGGTATAGTAAAAGTCAGACCCAAGAATGATTGGTTTGATGACGAGTGTCGTCTTGCAGATGAGCAACAAAATATAGCCCATAGTGAAGTGCAATCGTGAGAAAAAACAGGGCTCTTCTTACTACAAGGGCAGCTAAGCGGATTTGTAGACGGAAGAAGCGAGAATGGTGGAAGGCCGAGGAAAGTACAACAACTCAGCAATGACGTAGCAGTTCACGTAATTTCTTTAAAGGAATTACTGGACTGCACCATACTTTCAGGCATACATCAACTGCCATTCGGGACCGGGATGCAAACCTCTTTGTCAACAACGACGCAGTATTTGACGCATGGAGTGGACACTGTAAAATCTCAGTGATGCCTTAATTCTAAAATTAAGTTCGCTTCGATTTATGAGTTTACTTAATAGATTACCACGGGTGGGGTCTATTAAGTAGGTGAGAATAAATCGTTGTATTATTTATTTAATAGATTACCACGGGTGGGGTCTATTAAATAAGCGAGGGTAAACACGTTGTTAAGGTTTAAATTTATTCTGATTTTATTATTTCATTTTTCCAGTATATATACAAAATCTTATATACTAATTACACTAACAACAAATAAATTGCAAATCAGCAATTTTGTAGAAAATTACACTAATATAAAATTGCTGAATTGCATTTCTATTGTTGTTGTTGTATACATATATATGATGAATTAAATCATATTTCGTCAACATATGTGTATGAAATATAATAAAATTGTGCATTTTACCCTGTTGCCATTGTGGGATATTTTGTTGCACTGTTGATCTCAACATATTCCCGGGCCGCCATTTAGAATATTATACTGGGATATTTCATGTCTTGCCTCACGTTCGGTCAAGATCCCAAACATATCGCCTAGCACTAGGCCCATAGTGTTTCCTATGCGTCTTTTCGGTCGTTGTACCTCCTTGTTGCTTGCTAATAATAATTCATTGTCCGCAATCAAATTGTTGTACTGCCATTGAATTTGTTGAAGAATTAGGTCGCAATTTAACCCAGCTATATTCAAGCATGCCGCCTTTAATTCATGTTGTATTTGCTTAAATGCTTCAATTTCTTCCCAGTAATTGCTCATGTTGTAATATACTACCAATGTCCATTTCATAGCTACTACTTCGAGTTTACCTATTTCTTCGAAGTACATCCCTGTGGAGTGATTGAAAGGGGTTATGTGTACGTTGGCCTGCACAATTCCCAAAATGCAACAAATGGATAATGTGGCTAAGACTAGATGATTGACGATCCCTCTGTTCTTTACATGTCTATGAGGCTGCCGCCTTAAAACTTGATTGTCCTTTTCCGGTGATTGCAATTCTTTAGGCTGACCTTGGTTTGTTTTCATGGGCATAACTTCCTGTAAGTCTTCTTCAATTGGTAATTTACACAATTTTACAATCGGTCGCTATAAATTGCATTTGACTGTCACTATCCGCAACTAAGTCATCTTTTCCGGCATGTATTTCCACGATTCTCCCTAGCTTCCATCGCGTGGCAGGTTGTTGTTCATCCTTCAATAATACCAGGTCATTGATCATTAGATTTGGCTGGCTGCTCTTCCATTTAGTTCGTTGTTGTAGTTGGTGCAGGTATTCGGAGGACCATCGTTTCCAAAAGTCCTGAACCATTCTCTCGACTACATGCCATCTCGTTCTTAATGATATGCGGTCAATTTCTGCGGCTGGTAGCGCCTTGAGTGAATCTCCTATTAAGAAGTGCCCGGCGTTAATGCCGACAGATCTGCAGCATCATTTATTAGCGGCGTTAGTGGGCGAGAATTGAGACATGCTTCTATTTGAGTAGTCACGGTACACAGCTCCTTGAAAGTGAGTGTTGTTTCGCCTATGATCCGTTTGAGATGAAATTTCATTGATTTAATCCCTATCATGGTAGCAATGTCGCTTGGTAATGTTTTCATTGCGCGGTGGTGTTCCTTCTACATTACGTTGTTTGCTCCTACAAAGTACGTTCCATTATCAGAGTAAATGTCGGTGCATAATCCTCTCCTGGATATGAATCTTTTGTAAGCGGCAATGAAGGATTCTGTTGTTAAATCGCTAATTATTTCAATGTGAATGGCCTTTGTTACCATGCATATAAAAAGAGCGCAATGTATCCCTTGTATGTCTTATGACCCCTGCCTTTGGCATATCTCAATTGGATGGGCCCCGCATAGTCGATTCCCGTTTTGGCAAACGGTCTTCCCGGCCTCACTCTTGCTGATGGTAGGTTTCCCATTAGTTGTTGAGATGACTGTTGTTTATGGCGAAAGCAAATAATACATTTTTGAATTATCTGTCTTACAGCTCGTTTACCATCAATGATGCAGAATTTGTTTCTTAATGTTGCTAATGTTAATTGTGTACCTCCTTGTAATGTACCAATATGAGCTTCTTCTATTATTCTTTTTGTAACCATGTTGTGCTTACTCAGGATTACTGGGTTTGTACTTGAACTTGGAAGATTTGAATTTTGTAGTCTCCCGTTCACACTATCGTAGCAAGCCGTTTTCGCCTAATGTTGGATTTAGTGATAGAATTTTGCTCTTCCTGCTGATTCTATCGGCTTCATTAAGACGGTTTATTTCCTTGTGGAAATATTGTTTTTGTACGAGCTTGAGAATTGTTATTTCTGCGCTTTGGAGTTCTGAACCAGTTAATTCATTTCTATTATTGCTTCTACGCGAGCAGTTGTTGACGAATCGTTTGCAGTATGCGACTGTACGTTTTAATTTGTTGTAGCTGGAGCATCGCTCAAATAATGGAAATGCGTGAACTTCCGTTGTTATAGTCATTATTTTTATCGCCCTTTCTTCTAATTCATCTGGTTTATGCGTATTACTTCGTATAATAGGGTTGATTGACTTCCACCTAGTTGGGTTTTTCCGAAGAAAATCTGGACCGTGCCACCACAATTTGTTGTTTAGTAGTGCTAACGGTGTCGTACCACGAGAAGCTATATCCGCTGGATTATCGCTTGATTTTACGTGGTGCCATGTTGCTGCTGGTAGAATAGTTTTTACTGCTGAAATTCTATTTGCCACGAATGTCTTAAATTTGTTTGGTTCCCCTGTGATCCAACATAGTGCGGTGGTCGAATCTGACCACGCATATACTTTTAGGTTGTTGATGTTCAAGCTTCTTTGGGTGTGTTTATAATTTTGCCAATAGCAGAGTTGCATTTAGCTCCAATCGAGGGATGGATAGCTTTATTTTGGTTGGCGCGACTCTTGTCTTTGAGGTTAATAGTTGTGTTGTTATAATTCCTTCCTTATTTGTTGTTCGACAATAAATTGTTGCTGCGTATGCGTACTCTGAGGCGTCAGCGAATCCGTGAAGCTCCGTTTCGATCTCGTCTGTTGTGTTTATCCATCTCTGGATTGTTATGTTTTTGATTTCGCTCAATTCTTCTTTGTATTTTATCCACCTTGTGTTTATGTTTTCTGGCAAGGGCTGATCCCAATCAATTCCTGATACCCATACTTCTTGCATCATGATTTTTGCTGTGATTGTTATAGGGGAAAGCCATCCAACGGGATCAAAGAGCTTGGATGAGTCGGATAATAGTGAGCGTTTGGTTGGCTGTTTGTGTGATAGTTGTGATGTATCTACGTTGAATTTAAAAAGGTCCTTTTGTGTGTCGTATAAAATGCCTAATGTTTTAATGCAGTCATTTAACTTGAATTGAACGTCGCCCGTGCCGTGTAGCTCTTTGGGAATCTGATTCAATAGTTCCCTTGAATTAGAGAACCATTTCCTTAAATTCAATCCACCTTGTTCTGTGAGCATTTTGAGTTCTTGTACAGCTCGAGTTGCTTCCTCTATGTTGTTCGAACCTGTTATCAGATCATCTACGTAAAAATCGGTCAACATGATGCTTGCTCCTAATGGATAATCATTGTCTCCGTCGATAGCTAGTTGTTTTAAGTTGTTCCGTATGTCACCGTTTTTAATCTGTATGCCTCCATTGGCTTGGAGGGGTTGCTTCGCCATAGTATTCGTTGATAGTTCTGGTCTTGTTTGTTAATCCATGTTTGGCGATACATTTTTTCTATGTCTGCTGTCATTACGATTTTGTGTTTTCGCCATCGTAGTAAAATATCTGCTAGATCCTGTTGTAGTTTTGGACCATTCATCATGCAATCGTTTAGAGATAGTCCATTTGTTGTTTTGGATGATGCATCAAACACTACTCTTAGCTTTGTGGTAGTGCTGTCCTTCTTGATTATGCCGTGATGCGGTATATAATAGATATTGGTTGATTTACCATCTTCTGGTCTTTCCTGTACTGGTTCCATGTGCCTCAAATTTATATATTCTTGCATGAATTGATGATATAATTGTTTGAACGACGCATCTTTCTTGAATCGTTTTTCTATAATTGTATCAGTCTGGCAGCGGCTTTCTACCTGGATTCCCTTAGTTCGGCTTGGTTATCCTTAAATGGAATTCTTACAATGTATCTGCCGTCTGGACCTTTTTCTACAGTTGACTCAAAATGTTCTTCTATCATATTTTCTTCTTCAGTGGTATCTCTCTCTTCGGGTGTTGAGTCGTTTTCTAATCTTAGCTGATCCTCTATACTTCTGGTTGCAATCATCGTTGTTTTGTGCTGATTTCCTGTGTTGTTCCTGCTACCCAATATAATCCAACCGAATTCCGTTTGTTGTGCCATCCGGCTCGAAGGACCATGTAAAATCTCAGTGATGCCTTAATTCTAAAATTAAGTTCGCTTCGATTTATGAGTTTACTTAATAGAGTACCACGGGTGGGGTCTATTAAGTAAGTGAGAATAAATCGTTGTATTATTTATTTAATAGATTACCACGGGTGGGGTCTATTAAATAAGCGAGAGTAAACACGTTGTTGAGGTTTAAATTTATTCTGATTTTATTATTTCATTTTTCCAGTATATATACAAAATCTTATATATTAATTACACTAACAACAAATAAATTGCAACTCAGCAATTTTGTAGTAAAAAATTACACTAATATAAAATTGCTGAATTGCATTTCTATTGTTGTTGTTGTATACATATATATGATGAATTAAATCATATTTCGTCAACATATGTGTATGAAATATAATAAAATTGTGCATTTTACCCTGTTGCCATTGTGGGATATTTTGTTGCACTGTTGATCTCAACAGACACTTTACTGACCTGCTTGATGTTCATCATGCGTCACAGACTGTTGTTGAGCCACCTCTAATACAGACGGCGGAGATTTTCACTGAGGAGCCATCCCATGAGGAATTCACTAAAGCCATGCAGAGATTGAAACGAAACTGCTCACCTGGAGGGGACTGCATTAATTCGGAGCTCTTGATATTTGGAGGGGATACTTTGTGGAACTGTCTTTTCGACCTTATTCGATTAGTATGGCGAACCGAAGATATGCCTGACGAATGGAAAGTGGCCGTGATATGCCCCATCTTCAAGAAGGGAGACCGCTTGAAGTGTGAGAATTATCGCGGTATAGCTCTCCTTTGCACAGCATATACAAGTAACTGTCATACATTGTATTGGATAAAATCACTCCTCTAGCGGAGGGCTTGGTTGGTGACTATCAAGGAGGATTTCGTCCGAATCGATCAGTCATTGATCAGGTTTTTTCTCTGCGGACGATTCTGTCTAAATCTTATGAAACATATACATCCCGGTACATCAGGTGTTCTTGGATTTCCGGCACGCCTATGACTCGATCAATCGAGAAAGTTTGTGGTCTGCCCTGGAGTACCTACGAATGCCAACAAAATTGGTACGACTTTGTAGGATTTTTGCAGTTAACTCGGGTGTTCGGCAGAGAGATGCTCTATTCGGCAGGGAGATGTCTTTTTCGTTAATTTATCTTTTTAATACAAAAAAAAAACTTACAAAAATAAAACAAAAATAAATTGGAACCTTGATGGTTGTTGCTGACTCTGGCGATGGACACGAATCGTGCTAAATTATGTTGTTCGTTCTGGTTTTTTCTTTGTGATCGGCTTCCAGCTGAACGATTATCCGGAACTAATTTCTGCTCCCGATTTTATTATGATAATTATACTGCATAACATCTTCCGGTCGAATTATCATATTAATTCGGCTCCCGGTTGTTTACTTATGTGTATACGTATGTGTATAAGGGGTTACTTCTATCTCGTACTTATAGATAGTATAGTTTTGTTTTTTATACACGTTTTAATTTTTTTGTTTTGTTAATTTTAATTCTTTAACTTAACCTTTAGTTGAATTTTTGATTAGCCGCTTACCACGGGTGGGGGCTTTGTCACTAATTTCTTCCACGGTTTTCAATTGAATCTCCCTTTGAGTGATGAGGACAATCCTTTTTATTGGAATAGTTAGCATCCTTTTTCTCGATCACTCAAAACATGATTATTATTTTTTTTTTATGTTTTCGGTTTTCCCAACTAATATATACATAAATTGATTTATGTACAAAAAAATATAGAGAAGGATATTTCCCTTTCTCTAAAAAAAATCCATAATTTGTTTTTCTTATATTTATTTCTTAATACCTATTGGTTGGGTCTTTTTTTTTTTTAAATTGTCCAACGCGAATTTTTTTTTTTTTTTTTTTTAATAAATTCTATATATTTATGCGTGATTGGACTGAATAGCAATGGAGTGAAAGAAATACTTGATCCGCTTGTAGAGTTTTCAGCTTCTGTTGTACTCCAGATCAATGAGTCCAAAATGAAATACATGATATCTGGTTACAGGGACAATGAAATAAACTTAATTAAACTTATTAATAAACTGTATATTATTATTATTATTACTATATCGGCATGCTTAGCCTGTAACGATGTGCTGGCAGTTGTGTGCAGTTGGGCGTAACAAAATCTATGTTAAACCCTTATACAGACCATGTCAATGCATCGTTAACAGTTCTCCAAGTGGATTGCATCGGTGGAGCAGCACATTGCCTGGCTAGGTGACAATCAGATGGGGGGGATCTTTCCACCATCCACTTTGGAGCTAGAAAATGCTGCTAAATTGAAGACACAAATTATATATCACTTGTACAGTTATAGGTCAGCGGACGATTCAACAATAGACCTCTAACGGCCTATCTCAGACTAATAAATAAAAATAAAAATGTTGGTACATATTACTCACTGTATATCACACATGTTTAATGGCTTTTGGAATATTCCAGTTTATGGTGTTCAGATGTTGGTGTTCACCTTACTTGACCCTCCCTAACCAAAAAAATATATTACACTTGATTTGCAAGTGTAATCCCATTTCTAAAATATGGAGCGTGGAAACCTAAATCATCACATTTTCACTCAATTAGCAATACATTTTTTTATTGCGTCACTGTAACAAACTTAAACACAAGCTAGGTTGTTTTATTCCCATGATCACAATATTTTCTTTTTACGGAAAAACAAAACACATTAACATTTTATTGTGGAAAACCGTCTGCACACAATTTATTTAACAAAAAAAAAATTAAAAATTCTAGGAAAATAGTAAATATTTATCGTTCAAGCAGAAACACTATGACACATATATGTATATGTATATAATTCGTATATATAAATATTAAATTAATTTTTATAATAAATAACATGCAATCAATATAAATTTTCTTATTCTAACTAATTAAATTTTATTTAAATATATGTTAACATAACCATCATACTTAATCGTTGTAGTATATATTAAATATATGAAATTGCTATACTATAGTATATGCGTACGCACCTAATTTAACCATATGTACTGTAATTATTTAATATAATTAATAAATTTGTAATTATTTGTCTTAAACAATAACTTAATAATAACGTAATTGTAAAACGAATACTTGTTAAATTTTAATATGCTACATCTTAATACAATAATTCAAAAATTGGATATTCCCAAAGTTGCAAACAAAATAAATTTGGCTGATTCCATTTGTGCATTTTTCGTTGATTATGTTGAATATAATTTATATAGGAAACCGGAAAAATTCCGAAGTTTCGACCAAGGAGAACCGCGCTTTTATTTTTTTGAATTCGCTGAACCATGCGAATGAATATATATTTTATTAACGGATTTAACACTTACAGTTTTTTTGTTTTATTCACAGTTATCCGTGCGAGTGGCTATCGGCTTACAATCCGCGGGTTCTCCTATAAATCACCAAAAAAATTGCACAAAAAAAATCACAAATTAATATGGATGATGAGCTCATGATAAGAAATTATAAAAAGAATTATTTAAACTTAGCTATACCTTGGTTTTTTAATTTTAATTAAGTTGAGCTTCAGGTTTGCTATTTTATTTTCTTATTATTTAGCCACAGCACAATTTTAATAAATTTAGCACTTGAATTTTTAAGTGAACAAGTTGCCAGTCAAATCACAATTAATTAAGAATAAACATAATTACCTATCATGAACCCACACCATCAAAACAAATTATTGGTAACAAACCGGAAATGGAACCAGTCTCGAATTTTCACGATGTGATCGTACGATTTTTATTTATTTAATTTTTATAGACATATACATATACAATACACATTATGTATAAGCATATCCGACCGTTCGAAAATATAACGCGGTTTTTTAAGAACGAAGTATATACAAATTTGCAAATTCATTGTGTGCTGCAATTACAGTGCGTAAATAAATTCACCCCGATGCAACATTGTGATCAAAGAATTTTTAACAATCCAATTGTTACACTCGTGGGGAAGACCCACACCCATGAGATGAGTCTCAACGCCGGGCATAGTATTTGTTTTGAAATCAAAATTTAAGCTATCGAACTAAACCTATATTGATTCTGGCGATCAAATTTGATCCACAAATATGAATTGTTTCAAACCTATCGAATGTCTTTCGCATGGTATATTCCTAGTGACTTTCCAGATGCGTTGATAACCTCATAAGAAACATTCCCAATTTTTCTTTCTATTGTAGCAGGGATGAACTTCTGCGCTAATTTTCCTGAAAATTGTTTCGAAGCGTTGCTCTGGACGAAGTTTCGGATAAAAACGTTTTGTCCTGGATTAAAAGTCCTTGGTCTTGCTCGAAGGTTGTATCTTGATTTGTTTTGCTCATGTGCTTTTTTTAAATGGCTCAGCACAACCTGTTGAACTAAGGACAACCGATCGGCATTGTTCGTAACATACCTATGGTTATCGCCAAGACAGTTGAGGTCCCTCAAAAGTGAATACGTTGATCCATGGTAAATTTTGTGCTGCCCGAAAACTAGGTAGTGTGGTGAGAAGCCGGTTGCCGAATGTACCGTATTTCGAAGGGCGCCTGCAATTTCGTCTAAATGCATGTCCCACATTTGATGGTCGTCTTTGATGTAAGATCTTACTGCCGATAATATAGATCTATTCACTCTCTCTGAAGCGTTCGCCTGGGGAGAATATTTTGGTGTGAACTCGTGCCTTATTCCATATTTGTTTATTAAATTCTCAAACAAGAGTGATTTGAACTGTGTCCCATTATCTGAGAGTATAGCTTCCGGTACTCCGAATAGGTGGAATATTTTATTTTCCATGCACTCAACTACCTTACAAGCAGACGCCGATCGAAAGGCATATAAAAGAGGAAAACGGCTATATTGATCCAGGACAATAAATAAATGTGTATATCCATTCTTGGTTCTTGGATAGGGACCGAGAAAGTCTATAAATAGTCTCTGAAAAGGTCGTATAACCTCAATTTGTTTTCCCATTTCGGGTGTAGTTGAGTAGTTTACAGCTTTGCTACATTTACATATACCACAATTGTTAATGAAATGCTTAATTTGGGGAACCATGTCAGGCCAAAAGTAGTAACGCTTAAGCAGTTCGATTGTTTTTGCAATCCCTTGATGTGCGGCTGATGGAGGGTTATGAGCTCGTTCGATAAGCGAATTTGTTAGCGATTCGGGCACTACAAGCTTCCAGGCTGGTATATCCGTTTCGGATTCTTGTCCTATCTGAACGTAGATTTTTCCATTTACAACTTTGCTAGTATGTGGAGTTAATTTGTTTTCTTGAATTGATTTTATTCTATTTAAATACTCAGAGTCATTAAAAGCATCTGAACCTAAATCTAGATAGAGAACTCCATCACCCGGTTGATCAATTGCTTCTACATTCACTCGCGATAAGCTGTCCGGAACAACATTCAACGATCCCTTCCGGTATTCTATTGTAAAATCATACGCTTGTAGTTGTATTGACCATCTTGCCAATCGTCCAGTCAGTTTTTTCTGATCCATTAGCCAACGTAAACTAGAATGGTCGGTAATGATTGTAAAAGTATATCCCTCAATATAGGGTCTAAATCTTTTTACGCTCATCACCGCCGCCAGACACTCCAACTCTGTTACACTGTAATTCTTCTGAGCTTTATTTAGTTTGTGCGACATAAACGCTATTGGATGCTCTTCGTCATCATTATTCTTCTGGAATAAGACGCTTCCAATTCCTGTTGTAGACGCATCGCATTGTATATAAAAAGGTTTGGAAAAATCCGGATTTATCAATATTGGCGCGGAGACTAAAGTTCCTTTTAGTTTTTCAAATGCATCCTGAGCACAATCATTCCATGTTAGCTTTGATCCCTTTTTTAACAAGTCGGTAATTGGTGCTGCAATGCCTGAATAATTTGGTATGAAGCGGCGGTACCAGCCCGTCATTCCCAGGAACCTTCGTATTTGCTTAACTGTTTTTGGAACCGGATATTCGTCTATGGCTCGAACCTTTCCAGGGTCCACTCTGAGGCATCCCTCACCGATCACATAACCGAGGTATTTCGTCTCCTTCAAGACAAATTTACTTTTTTCGACATTTATGGTTAGATTTGCAGCTCTTAATAATCTAGCCACTTCCGACAAAAGTGATACGTGTTCATCAAACGTTTCTGCAACAACTAGTAATTCGTCCAGGTACACGAACACTCGATCATGCAAACGATGAGGTATAATGTCCCACCTTGGGCGCCACTGTAACGATGTGCTGGCAGTTGTGTGCAGTTGGGCGTAACAAAATCTATGTTAAACCCTTATACAGACCATGTCAATGCATCGTTAACAGATCTCCAAGTGGATTGCATCGGTGGAGCAGCACATTGCCTGGCTAGGTGACAATCAGATGGGGGGGATCTTTCCACCATCCACTATGGAGCTAGAAAATGCTGCTAAATTGAAGACACAAATTATATATCACTTGTACAGTTATAGGTCAGCGGACGATTCAACAATAGACCTCTAACGGCCTATCTCAGACTAATAAATAAAAATAAAAATGTTGGTACATATTACTCACTGTATATCACACATGTTTAATGGCTTTTGGAATATTCCAGTTTATGGTGTTCAGATGTTGGTGTTCACCTTACTTGACCCTCCCTAACCAAAAAAATATATTACACTTGATTTGCAAGTGTAATCCCATTTCTAAAATATGGAGCGTGGAAACCTAAATCATCACATTTGCACTCACTTAGCAATACATTTTTTTATTATTGCGTCACTGTTACAAACTTAAACACAAGCTAGGTTGTTTTATTCCCATCATCACAATATTTTCTTTTTACGGAAAAACAAAACACATTAACATTTTATTGTGGAAAACCGTCTGCACACAATTTATTTAACAAAAAATTAAAAATTCTAGGAAAATAGTAAATATTTATCGTTCAAGCAGAAACACTATGACACATATATGTATATGTATATAATTCGTATATATAAATATTAAATTAATTTTTATAATAAATAACATGCAATCAATATAAATTTTCTTATTCTAACTAATTAAATTTTAAATAAATATATGTTAACATAACCATCATACTTAATCGTTGTAGTATATATTAAATATATGAAATTGCTATACTATAGTTTATGCGTACGCACCAATTTTAACCATAAGTAGTGTAATTAATTAATTTAATTAATAAATTTGTAATGATTTGTCTTAAACAATAACTTAATAATAACGTAATTGTAAAACGAATACTTGTTAAATTTTAATATGCTACATCTTAATACAATAATTCAAAAATTGGATATTCCCAAAGTTGCAAACAAAATAAATTTGGCTGATTCCATTTGTGCATTTTTCGTATTATGTTGAATATAATTTATATAGGAAACCGGAAAAATTCCGAAGTTTCGACCAAGGAGAACCGCGCTTTTATTTTTTTTTGAATTCGCTGAACCATGCGAATGAATATATATTTTATTAACGGATTTAACACTTACAGTTATTTTTTTTTTATTCACAGTTATCCGTGTGAGTGGCTATCGGCTTACAATCCGCGGGTTCTCCTATAAATCACAAAAAAATTGCACAAAAAAAATCACAAATTAATATGGATGATGAGCTCATGATAAGAAATTATAAAAAAGAATTATTTAAACTTAGCTATACCTTGGTTTTTAATTTTAATTAAGTTGAGCTTCAGGTTTGCTATTTTATTTTCTTATTATTTAGCCACAGCACAATTTTAATAAATTTAGCACTTGAATTTTTAAGTGAACAAGTTGCCAGTCAAATCACAATTAATTAAGAATAAACATAATTACCTATCATGAACCCACACCATCAAAACAAATTATTGGTAACAAACCGGAAATGGAACCAGTCTCGAATTTTCACGATGTGATCGTACGATTTTTATTTATTTAATTTTTATAGACATATACATATACAATACACATTATGTATAAGCATATCCGACCGTTCGAAAATATAACGCGGTTTTTTAAGAACGAAGTATATACAAATTTGCAAATTCATTGTGTGCTGCAATTACAGTGCGTAAATAAATTCACCCCGATGCAACATTGTGATCAAAGAATTTTTAACAATCCAATTGTTACACTCGTGGGGAAGACCCACACCCATGAGATGAGTCTCAACGCCGGGCATAGTATTTGTTTTGAAATCAAAATTTAAGCTATCGAACTAAACCTATATTGATTCTGGCGATCAAATTTGATCCACAAATATGAATTGTTTCAAACCTATCGAATGTCTTTCGCATGGTATATTCCTAGTGACTTTCCAGATGCGTTGATAACCTCATAAGAAACATTCCCAATTTTTCTTTCTATTGTAGCAGGGATGAACTTCTGCGCTAATTTTCCTGAAAATTGTTTCGAAGCGTTGCTCTGGACGAAGTTTCGGATAAAAACGTTTTGTCCTGGATTAAAAGTCCTTGGTCTTGCTCGAAGGTTGTATCTTGATTTGTTTTGCTCATGTGCTTTTTTTAAATGGCTCAGCACAACCTGTTGAACTAAGGACAACCGATCGGCATTGTTAGTAACATACCTATGGTTATCGCCAAGACAGTTGAGGTCCCTCAAAAGTGAATACGTTGATCCATGGTAAATTTTGTGCTGCCCGAAAACTAGGTAGTGTGGTGAGAAGCCGGTTGCCGAATGTACCGTATTTCGAAGGGCGCCTGCAATTTCGTCTAAATGCATGTCCCACGTTGGGCGCCACTGTAACGATGTGCTGGCAGTTGTGTGCAGTTGGGCGTAACAAAATCTATGTTAAACCCATATACAGACCATGTCAATGCATCGTTAACAGATCTCCAAGTGGATTGCATCGGTGGAGCAGCACATTGCCTGGCTAGGTGACAATCAGATGGGGGGGATCTTTCCACCATCCACTATGGAGCTAGAAAATGCTGCTAAATTGAAGACACAAATTATATATCACTTGTACAGTTATAGGTCAGCGGACGATTCAACAATAGACCTCTAACGGCCTATCTCAGACTAATAACTAAAAATAAAAATGTTGGTACATATTACTCACTGTATATCACACATGTTTAATGGCTTTTGGAATATTCCAGTTTATGGTGTTCAGATGTTGGTGTTCACCTTACTTGACCCTCCCTAACCAAAAAAATATATTACACTTGATTTGCAAGTGTAATCCCATTTCTAAAATATGGAGCGTGGAAACCTAAATCATCACATTTTCACTCACTTAGCAATACATTTTTTTATTATTGCGTCACTGTTACAAACTTAAACCAAGCTGTGTCCAATAGAATTATATGTTGGAATTGTGGGCATGCTGGCCACTTTTTCAAAGATTGTTCAATTCCGATAGCACACAAGTTCTGCTTTGGTTGTGGGGAAAAAAATACGGTTAAAATTCACTGCAAGGCGTGTCAAAATGCAAAATTTGTGGGAAACTCCCAACGGGGTTTCAGAAATGCAGGAAGTCTGAGACCCCAATATCACAGAACAATAACTCCCAATGTGAGCGTAGAGGAAGCAGCAACCAATACAGATCCAGAGTTGTACAGGATAATGAAGAGAGATGGATAAAAGATGATGTCTATGCACCAACATTAGTAACTATAACACAATCCACACAAACATGTAACAATTCTTCACATCTAAATCGTTCGCTTAAATACTTCAAAATTCGGAGAGAAATAAAAAGAATAATTGCTGAATCAGTTATTTCAAAGGCAGATGATTCGAGACCCTATGCTAACATTTTGATAAATGGAATACCTTATAAAGGATTATTAGATAGCGGAGCAAGCATTTCGGTATTAGGACGTGGTGCAGAACAATTTCTCGAAGAAAGGCAACTAAAAATGTACAGCTTACCGTCGTCATTATCAACCGCTAGCGGAGAACAACAACAAATCCTTGGACACGTCATAGTCGATATTTCGTATGGTGGAAAAACCAGGAGAATGCGACTACATATTGCTCCAAACCTCACGCAGTCACTTTACTTAGGGATTGATTTCTGGGATTTGTTTGGTTTAGTACCCTTGATAGTTAACGAACTTGATAACACATATATCAAGCCCGAGGAAAGCCCAGACGAAAATAAGCACATCTTATCTGTTAACCAACAAATTATTTTAAACCAAGTTGTTAGTATGTTTCCTTCAAGTGAGAAATTGGGGCTCGGAAAAACACATTTACTATCACATAAAATTG
Organism: Tipula unca; assembly: GCA_951394425.1. Classification (NCBI taxonomy): domain Eukaryota; kingdom Metazoa; phylum Arthropoda; class Insecta; order Diptera; family Tipulidae; genus Tipula; species Tipula unca. The sequence continues at coordinate 12,103,991 of OX596383.1, read as the reverse complement.
ATGTAGGACAAGCCGCTCCGATCAAACAGCGGCATTATCCCGTTTCGCCTAAGAAACAGGAAGAAATATATAAGGAGTTAGATCGAATGTTGTCGATGGGTGTTATTGAGGAGAGTATCAGTTCGTGGTCATCCCCATTGGCAGTAGTGACGAGAGCGAATGGGAAGATTCGTCTATGTCTGGATGCGAGACAGGTGAATTCGGTCACGGTGAAGGACGCTTATCCGTTGCCGATAATTGAGGGGTTGCTGGGTCGATTAGATAAAACTCGCTACATTAGTTCGATTGACCTAAAAGACGCCTTTTGGCAAATACCCCTTGATCCATCGTCAAGGGATAAGACTGCCTTCACAGTGCCGGGTCGTCCACCCTACCAGTTTGCCGTCATGCCGTTTGGTCTGTGCAATGCACCCCAAACAATGTGTCGGCTTATGCATAAGGTTATACCTCATCGTTTGCATGATCGAGTGTTCGTGTACCTGGACGATTTACTAGTTGTTGCAGAAACGTTTGATGAACACGTATCACTTTTGTCGGAAGTGGCTAGATTATTAAGAGCTGCAAATCTAACCATAAATGTCGAAAAAAGTAAATTTGTCTTGAAGGAGACGAAATACCTCGGTTATGTGATCGGTGAGGGATGCCTCAGAGTGGACCCTGGAAAGGTTCGAGCCATAGACGAATATCCGGTTCCAAAAACAGTTAAGCAAATACGAAGGTTCCTGGGAATGACGGGCTGGTACCGCCGCTTCATACCAAATTATTCAGGCATTGCAGCACCAATTACCGACTTATTAAAAAAGGGATCAAAGCTAACATGGAATGATTGTGCTCAGGATGCATTTGAAAAACTAAAAGGAACTTTAGTCTCCGCGCCAATATTGATAAATCCGGATTTTTCCAAACCTTTTTATATACAATGCGATGCGTCTACAACAGGAATTGGAAGCGTCTTATTCCAGAAGAATAATGATGACGAAGAGCATCCAATAGCGTTTATGTCGCACAAACTAAATAAAGCTCAGAAGAATTACAGTGTAACAGAGTTGGAGTGTCTGGCGGCGGTGATGAGCGTAAAAAGATTTAGACCCTATATTGAGGGATATACTTTTACAATCATTACCGACCATTCTAGTTTACGTTGGCTAATGGATCAGAAAGAACTGACTGGACGATTGGCAAGATGGTCAATACAACTACAAGCGTATGATTTTACAATAGAATACCGGAAGGGATCGTTGAATGTTGTTCCGGACAGCTTATCGCGAGTGAATGTAGAAGCAATTGATCAACCGGGTGATGGAGTTCTCTATCTAGATTTAGGTTCAGATGCTTTTAATGACTCTGAGTATTTAGATAGAATAAAATCAATTCAAGAAAACAAATTAACTCCACATACTAGCAAAGTTGTAAATGGAAAAATCTACGTTCAGATAGGACAAGAATCCGAAACGGATATACCAGCCTGGAAGCTTGTAGTGCCCGAATCGCTAACAAATTCGCTTATCGAACGAGCTCGTAACCCTCCATCAGCCGCACATCAAGGGATTGCAAAAACAATCGAACTGCTTAAGCGTTACTACTTTTGGCCTGACATGGTTCCCCAAATTAAGCATTTCATTAACAATTGTGGTATATGTAAATGTAGCAAAGCTGTAAACTACTCAACTACACCCGAAATGGGAAAACAAATTGAGGTTATACGACCTTTTCAGAGACTATTTATAGACTTTCTCGGTCCCTATCCAAGAACCAAGAATGGATATACACATTTATTTATTGTCCTGGATCAATATAGCCGTTTTCCTCTTTTATATGCCTTTCGATCGGCGTCTGCTTGTAAGGTAGTTGAGTGCATGGAAAATAAAATATTCCACCTATTCGGAGTACCGGAAGCTATACTCTCAGATAATGGGACACAGTTCAAATCACTCTTGTTTGAGAATTTAATAAACAAATATGGAATAAGGCACGAGTTCACACCAAAATATTCTCCCCAGGCGAACGCTTCAGAGAGAGTGAATAGATCTATATTATCGGCAGTAAGATCTTACATCAAAGACGACCATCAAATGTGGGACATGCATTTAGACGAAATTGCAGGCGCCCTTCGAAATACGGTACATTCGGCAACCGGCTTCTCACCACACTACCTAGTTTTCGGGCAGCACAAAATTTACCATGGATCAACGTATTCACTTTTGAGGGACCTCAACTGTCTTGGCGATAACCATAGGTATGTTACGAACAATGCCGATCGGTTGTCCTTAGTTCAACAGGTTGTGCTGAGCCATTTAAAAAAAGCACATGAGCAAAACAAATCAAGATACAACCTTCGAGCAAGACCAAGGACTTTTAATCCAGGACAAAACGTTTTTATCCGAAACTTCGTCCAGAGCAACGCTTCGAAACAATTTTCAGGAAAATTAGCGCAGAAGTTCATCCCTGCTACAATAGAAAGAAAAATTGGGAATGTTTCTTATGAGGTTATCAACGCATCTGGAAAGTCACTAGGAATATACCATGCGAAAGACATTCGATAGGTTTGAAACAATTCATATTTGTGGATCAAATTTGATCGCCAGAATCAATATAGGTTTAGTTCGATAGCTTAAATTTTGATTTCAAAACAAATACTATGCCCGGCGTTGAGACTCATCTCATGGGTGTGGGTCTTCCCCACGAGTGTAACAATTGGATTGTTAAAAATTCTTTGATCACAATGTTGCATCGGGGTGAATTTATTTACGCACTGTAATTGCAGCACACAATGAATTTGCAAATTTGTATATACTTCGTTCTTAAAAAACCGCGTTATATTTTCGAACGGTCGGATATGCTTATACATAATGTGTATTGTATATGTATATGTCTATAAAAATTAAATAAATAAAAATCGTACGATCACATCGTGAAAATTCGAGACTGGTTCCATTTCCGGTTTGTTACCAATAATTTGTTTTGATGGTGTGGGTTCATGATAGGTAATTATGTTTATTCTTAATTAATTGTGATTTGACTGGCAACTTGTTCACTTAAAAATTCAAGTGCTAAATTTATTAAAATTGTGCTGTGGCTAAATAATAAGAAAATAAAATAGCAAACCTGAAGCTCAACTTAATTAAAATTAAAAACCAAGGTATAGCTAAGTTTAAATAATTCTTTTTTATAATTTCTTATCATGAGCTCATCATCCATATTAATTTGTGATTTTTATTGTGCAATTTTTTTGTGATTTATAGGAGAACCCGCGGATTGTAAGCCGATAGCCACTCGCACGGATAACTGTGAATAAAACAAAAAAACTGTAAGTGTTAAATCCGTTAATAAAATATATATTCATTCGCATGGTTCAGCGAATTCAAAAAAATAAAAGCGCGGTTCTCCTTGGTCGAAACTTCGGAATTTTTCCGGTTTCCTATATAAATTATATTCCTACGAAAAATGCACAAATGGAATCAGCCAAATTTATTTTGTTTGCAACTTTGGGAATATCCAATTTTTGAATTATTGTATTAAGATGTAGCATATTAAAATTTAACAAGTATTCGTTTTACAATTACGTTATTATTAAGTTATTGTTTAAGACAAATCATTACAAATTTATTAATTAAATTAATTAATTACACTACTTATGGTTAAAATAGGTGCGTACGCATAAACTATAGTATAGCAATTTCATATATTTAATATATACTACAACGATTAAGTATGATGGTTATGTTAACATATATTTATTTAAAATTTAATTAGTTAGAATAAGAAAATTTATATTGATTGCATGTTATTTATTATAAAAATTAATTTAATATTTATATATACGAATTATATACATATACATATATGTGTCATAGTGTTTCTGCTTGAACGATAAATATTTACTATTTTCCTAGAATTTTTAATTTTTTGTTAAATAAATTGTGTGCAGACGGTTTTCCACAATAAAATGTTAATGTGTTTTGTTTTTCCGTAAAAAGAAAATATTGTGATCATGGGAATAAAACAACCTAGCTTGTGTTTAAGTTTGTTACAGTGACGCAATAAAAAAATGTATTGCTAATTGAGTGAAAATGTGATGATTTAGGTTTCCACGCTCCATATTTTAGAAATGGGATTACACTTGCAAATCAAGTGTAATATATTTTTTTGGTTAGGGAGGGTCAAGTTAGGTGAACACCAACATCTGAACACCATAAACTGGAATATTCCAAAAGCCATTAAACATGTGTGATATACAGTGATATACAGTGAGTAATATGTACCAACATTTTTATTTTTATTTATTAGTCTGCGATAGGCCGTTAGAGGTCTATTGTTGAATCGTCCGCTGACCTATAGCTGTACAAGTGATATATAATTTGTGTCTTCAATTTAGCAGCATTTTCTAGCTCCAAAGTGGATGGTGGAAAGATCCCCCCCATCTGATTGTCACCTAGCCAGGCAATGTGCTGCTCCACCGATGCAATCCACTTGGAGATCTGTTAACGATGCATTGACATGGTCTGTATAAGGGTTTAACATAGATTTTGTTACGCCCAACTGCACACAACTGCCAGCACATCGTTACAGTGGCGCCCAACGTGGGGCTCGAACCCACGACCCTGAGATTAAGAGTCTCAAGCTCATGGGTGTGGGTCTTCCCCACGAGTGTAACAATTGGATTGCAATATATGAATTGCTGAGAACCGCGCTTTTATTTTTTTTTGAATTCGCTGAACCATGCGAATGAATATATATTTTATTAACGGATTTAACACTTACAGTTATTTTTTTTTTATTCACAGTTATCCATGTGAGTGGCTATCGGCTTACAATCCGCGGGTTCTCCTATAAATCACAAAAAAATTGCACAAAAAAAATCACAAATTAATATGGATGATGAGCTCATGATAAGAAATTATAAAAAAGAATTATTTAAACTTAGCTATACCTTGGTTTTTAATTTTAATTAAGTTGAGCTTCAGGTTTGCTATTTTATTTTCTTATTATTTAGCCACAGCACAATTTTAATAAATTTAGCACTTGAATTTTTAAGTGAACAAGTTGCCAGTCAAATCACAATTAATTAAGAATAAACATAATTACCTATCATGAACCCACACCATCAAAACAAATTATTGGTAACAAACCGGAAATGGAACCAGTCTCGAATTTTCACGATGTGATCGTACGATTTTTATTTATTTAATTTTTATAGACATATACATATACAATACACATTATGTATAAGCATATCCGACCGTTCGAAAATATAACGCGGTTTTTTAAGAACGAAGTATATACAAATTTGCAAATTCATTGTGTGCTGCAATTACAGTGCTATGACACATATATGTAACCCCACGTTGGGCGCCACTGTAACGATGTGCTGGCAGTTGTGTGCAGTTGGGCGTAACAAAATCTATGTTAAACCCTTATACAGACCATGTCAATGCATCGTTAACAGATCTCCAAGTGGATTGCATCGGTGGAGCAGCACATTGCCTGGCTAGGTGACAATCAGATGGGGGGGGATCTTTCCACCATCCACTATGGAGCTAGAAAATGCTGCTAAATTGAAGACACAAATTATATATCACTTGTACAGTTATAGGTCAGCGGACGATTCAACAATAGACCTCTAACGGCCTATCTCAGACTAATAAATAAAAATAAAAATGTTGGTACATATTACTCACTGTATATCACACATGTTTAATGGCTTTTGGAATATTCCAGTTTATGGTGTTCAGATGTTGGTGTTCACCTTACTTGACCCTCCCTAACCAAAAAAATATATTACACTTGATTTGCAAGTGTAATCCCATTTCTAAAATATGGAGCGTGGAAACCTAAATCATCACATTTTCACTCAATTAGCAATACATTTTTTTATTGCGTCACTGTAACAAACTTAAACACAAGCTAGGTTGTTTTATTCCCATGATCACAATATTTTCTTTTTACGGAAAAACAAAACACATTAACATTTTATTGTGGAAAACCGTCTGCACACAATTTATTTAACAAAAAAAAAATTAAAAATTCTAGGAAAATAGTAAATATTTATCGTTCAAGCAGAAACACTATGACACATATATGTATATGTATATAATTCGTATATATAAATATTAAATTAATTTTTATAATAAATAACATGCAATCAATATAAATTTTCTTATTCTAACTAATTAAATTTTATTTAAATATATGTTAACATAACCATCATACTTAATCGTTGTAGTATATATTAAATATATGAAATTGCTATACTATAGTATATGCGTACGCACCTAATTTAACCATATGTACTGTAATTATTTAATATAATTAATAAATTTGTAATTATTTGTCTTAAACAATAACTTAATAATAACGTAATTGTAAAACGAATACTTGTTAAATTTTAATATGCTACATCTTAATACAATAATTCAAAAATTGGATATTCCCAAAGTTGCAAACAAAATAAATTTGGCTGATTCCATTTGTGCATTTTTCGTTGATTATGTTGAATATAATTTATATAGGAAACCGGAAAAATTCCGAAGTTTCGACCAAGGAGAACCGCGCTTTTATTTTTTTGAATTCGCTGAACCATGCGAATGAATATATATTTTATTAACGGATTTAACACTTACAGTTTTTTTGTTTTATTCACAGTTATCCGTGCGAGTGGCTATCGGCTTACAATCCGCGGGTTCTCCTATAAATCACCAAAAAAATTGCACAAAAAAAATCACAAATTAATATGGATGATGAGCTCATGATAAGAAATTATAAAAAGAATTATTTAAACTTAGCTATACCTTGGTTTTTTAATTTTAATTAAGTTGAGCTTCAGGTTTGCTATTTTATTTTCTTATTATTTAGCCACAGCACAATTTTAATAAATTTAGCACTTGAATTTTTAAGTGAACAAGTTGCCAGTCAAATCACAATTAATTAAGAATAAACATAATTACCTATCATGAACCCACACCATCAAAACAAATTATTGGTAACAAACCGGAAATGGAACCAGTCTCGAATTTTCACGATGTGATCGTACGATTTTTATTTATTTAATTTTTATAGACATATACATATACAATACACATTATGTATAAGCATATCCGACCGTTCGAAAATATAACGCGGTTTTTTAAGAACGAAGTATATACAAATTTGCAAATTCATTGTGTGCTGCAATTACAGTGCGTAAATAAATTCACCCCGATGCAACATTGTGATCAAAGAATTTTTAACAATCCTATTGTTACAAGCCGGGTTACCCTGTTACCGTCCCTGCTAACGAGGAGGCGCATACTCGCTTGTGTTCTGATACTACTTTCTTATTTCTACCTACCGCTCAAGACGGAATCACAGGATTTCTTGAAAAAGATGAGGTTGTGTGGCAGGATTACAGTTAGTTTACTTGCCGGCCACTTAACCCTTAAGTCAATAATTAGTTTATCTCTAGCTTCTTGAGCTAGATCACAGTCGTAAAGGATGTGTTCTTAAGACATGAACGGTGTCAATTAACACTGTCTTGTATGGTAACTGGCTAGTTCAGTCGGTAGAGCATGAGACTCTTATTCTCAGGGTCGTGGTTTCGAGCCCCACGTTGGGCGCCATCTGAAACGGGGACTCACCATATAATTGTACCGATTACATGGGCTCGTCCCAATTCCTAGAAATTGTGCAGTTGACCGCCACCGCAGCTATATATCCCGCTAATTCATGGGGAAGATATGGTCGTGGGGTTTGGTGGGGCAGGTCTGCACCTTGATAAGCTGCATACTTTGGACAAAATTTCTCACATAGACTTTCTGTCCAACCGTAAATTTACGATCAGAAGATCGCAAATTATACTGATGTGCATTCCTATTGTATGATTGGCGCAGGTGGAATAAAACTTGCTCCTGGGCCAAAGACAATCGGTCAGTTTTGTGTTTGATTGTATAGTTTGCTAGTGTCTGGCTACCCAGTAACCGTAATAACTTATATTGGGAACCGTGGGTAATAACATGTTGTCCGAATACTAAATATGCTGGTGAGAGTGTTGTAGAGGCATAAACTGTGTTCCGTAGAACACCTGCAATTTGTGGGAGATATCCCAGGGGAGACGTCTCAGGTCTGGTGATCTTCGTCCACGTAAGCACGTATAGCTGCTAGAATGGATCGATTAACGCGTTCTGACGCATTTGCTTGTTAGGAGCGTATATGGTTAGGAGCGTATATGTCGAACACACTGGTGAGCGTATATGTCGAACACCAGACTGGCCTAATAAGGAATGGAATGCTTTTGAAATAAACTGTTTGCCATTATCCGTGTGGATTAGTTCTGGCACTAAATATAACGGGAAAATCTTTCTTTCTAGGTACACTATAACCTTCTGCGATGTAGCGTCTCGTAATGGTTTAAGTAGCACGAACCTGGAATACTGGTCCAATACTATAAGGATGAAGGTGTTTCCGGCTTTTGAGGATAGGGGCCCAAAAAGTCGAGATACAATTTCTGGAATAGACGTTCAGACTCTTGGTAGTTTCCCATTGGTGGGCTTAAATTGATGTTTACGGCTTTTGTAAGTTTACATATCTCACATTGTAGTACATAATTTCTATCATCTCGAGCTAAGCTAGCCTCCCTGAGAGATCAGACTGATTCATTAACCATTGCAAACTGGCATGATCATTGATGATAACAAACTCATATCCTTCAATGTAGGCACGAATTTTTTTTACGCTTAGTACTGTCGCTAGACATTCTAATTCAGTGACACTATAATTACGTTGTGCTCCATTCAGCTTGTGGGAGTAGAATGCAATTGGATGTTCACTGTCATTGTCACCTTTCTGGAATAATACACTGCCTATCCCAGTTTTTGACGCGTGGACTTGAATATAAAATGTGCGGTTATAGTCTGGATGACTAAGGACTGGTGCTGACATCAAACAGGACTTCAGCTGTTCGAATGCTGTTTGGGCTTGTTAATTCCAAAAATTTGCGATACCACCCGCTCATTCCGAGGAATTGCCTAATATGCTTGATGGTTTTCTGCACTGGAAAATCCTGAATTGCTTTTACTTTATCTGGATCTACTTTGATGCAACCCTCACCTATGAGGTGTCCCAAATACTTTAGTTGTTTAAGTACAAATTTAGACTTCTCTAGATTAATAGCAAGATTTGCTGTTGTAAGCTGTTTCGATACTATATCTAGCAGGTATAAATGTTCTTCGAAAGTTGCAGAAATCACTAGTAGATCATCAAGAATTACTTTGTGCATCAACCGGCACATGGTTTGAGCAGCGTTGCAAAGTCCAAATGGCATAACAGTTAACTGAAATAATGGTCTGCCTGGTACTGTAAATGCAGTTTTATCTATTGAAAATTGCTTAAGCGGTATATTTTCCAGAAAGCATCCTTCAAGTCTAAACTGGATATGTACTTTGTGTTGCCCAAACGGCTGAGCAAACCGTCTATTATGGGCAAAAGATAGGCGTCCTTGACCGTCACTGTGTTTAATTTGCGGGCGTCTAGGCATAATCGCAATTTCCCGTTTGCTCTGGTTACCACGGCGACTGGCGGACTCCATGAATTTGAAGACTCTTCAATCACTCCTAAGCTCAGCATACGGTCAATTTCTATGTCGAAGTTGTTTTGGACTGCTGGTGAAACAGCATAATAACGTTGTTAAATTAGCCTGGCATCACCTGTGTCTATCTCATGCTCGACCAAATTCGTTTTGTCCAGTCCTAACTGCAGAAATGATGGGAATTTGTATTTGACTGGTTCAAGCTGCTGTCTCTGTTCCGTTGTTAATAAATGCTGATCCGAACTATCTTTTATTTTATGTAATTCGGTGTCTTGGTCAATGGCTACTGGACTTAGTTCAGCTACAGAAATATTGATCATAAATATCTTCCAAAAATTAGTACCCAACTACAAAGGTTCTGAGGCCCAGAACCCCAGGTTCCAGCACCCGGTGACATTGACCCAAGGTTCCTGGACCAGAACCACATCAATGAACTCAGATTCCATTTTTGGCAGAAGGGCCGCTGAGGCGGCTTTAGAGTGATGGAGGTTAATCTGAAGAATCTTAAGCATTAGATATTGCTTACCTCCACCATTGTTGAGTCAGATTCCTCTGATGTTGATTCGTCCGTTAGAAGCGCAGAGCGTAGTCCCAATGATCTCGATATCACCGAGTCCAGGGATAGTGTCTCCTGATCGTCTTCCGGGATGCTTTGGCATGGTGTACTAGTTGCCCGGTGGTCACCGCGAGGAGGTAACACGTACACTTGTGGAAGCTGCATGATACGGAGCTGGCAACAAGTACCAACTTGATTCCCCCAGACAGCTTCTCACCAGACCACCAATATTTAATTAACTACAATATAAAATATTTAATTCGCCCTCCTCTGGTGTGGTGTAGGGAGCCCCACCTTTACGGTTCGAATTCTCCCTCGATGTTTTCGGCCTTTGGAGAGGGCCGATCTTGGTTTTGTTTTTTATTTTGTTTAAATTGGTAAACATAGTGGTCCCACGAGTAACGGAGAAATGTTGGTCCACCTGCGCAGAGATTCGTATGCGCAGGTAAGGCTACTTACAACTGGAGGTCGCCAGGTATCCAGAGGACTTAGTTTGTTGTAACGGCTCGCGTATTACCTTAAACCGGCTCATATGCCGTCATTTAGCGTGACCCACCCCAGACATAGGTCACTTTTACCCGTTCATAATGAACGTGAACCTGGAGGCGACGACATTTGTGAGGCGAGACGCCTTAATAATAAATCATTAGTTTTAGCAGGCCCCACGTTGGGTGTCAGTTTCAAATAAATTCCAAAACTCGATTATACCGAGTTTTATCGGTATTTTTGTTCAATTTATGATGACAGATGATAGTTTTATGAAGAAATCAACTGCAACAATACAAATAATTTGTTTAGATTATTAATGCGATAAACAACAATTCAATTCAATAATAATGTCAACCAATCCCAAATTAAGTCTGCGTTAATTTCTATTTATTGTGCGTTAAGTTTGGAGATAATTACTTCAAACACAATAAACTAAATAATATTCCAAACGTAGCGGAATGTGTTTACCTTATATCTCGATTATTAAATCGGTAATTCACGTAATGTATAAATGTATACATATATAAAATTACCAAAAACAAACTATTTCTGCTTGGTATACGCGATAATAGTTTTTATATATGCTCGAGCTCGTTTAATAGTTTTTTATGGAATGACCTAATATAAACAATTGAACAAACAAAAACTATTATATATAATACTTAACGCGATATACGTTGGGTATATAGCAATTGAATTATAATTATGTTGATGATAAGACAATCGATTCTTTGATTTTAAGCCTAACATCTTACATCTATCGATATATAACAATTTGGGACTTAATCGCCCACGGCATATCACCATACAGACCAATTACGCGTATAATTCCAAATGTAGACTTCAATGTTTCTTTGAATTTTTATTAATTTCTACATTTTTGCCATTCGGCACGTTTCACTAATAATAATTTTTATTTTTTTAAATTAATTTCTTGTGATAATTTGGAATTGAATATGAACTTAAAAACCATAAATGGATATTATTTGAAGACAGTGGTGTAATGAGCCGCGCTGGTTGTGCTCTTACTGTCACGCGCACTGAAACAAACACAGGTGTATTACTGTATCAACTGCAGTATACACTCAGATTTCGAATCGAAAAAAGTTGTTGTTAAATCTCACTTTAATGTCCAATTAAACTGTAGACTAATTGTTACATTACCTCGGGTGGGGTCTTGTTCCGAATTCCGTTTGTTGTACCATCGGCTCTAGTTGACCTCCGTTGATGATGCTGTTGATCAGTGAGTTGTATTTGGTTGAGATGCATCCAGCTGCTTGTGACAAAGTCCTCCTTGGATAATTCTTGGTCGAGTTTGTTGAATATCAAATCTGTAACAAACCTGGGCGATATTTTTTGATTGATGGTTTGTGCCTGCCTTTTTTCCACCTACGCCTGAGATGTGATTAAGCTCTTCTAGGACCCTACAAGATAACAGAAGTTGTAAGCCCTGTAGCAGCTCGAATAGTCAACTCACCGATATTCGATACTGCCACAAACAAAACAATTAGTGAAATTCAAATATAAATCAACTTATTTGAATTAAGCATTCACTAACCCCATCACATATCCAATAGCCGAACCATTACTATAAAACATTTATAGTAAAGCGTGTCGCCATCTAACAACATCACCACGAACAACAATGTTCGGTGATGCAATACTAACACATAAGTGCAGTATTGACCGTCGCCGGCACATCTGTTCCCTCTCCAAAATACGACACGTATTTTGGAAGACGAAGGCGACGTCACAACAAAAAACAACACATTCGTCTCCATACAATCACAAGAACACAAACAAGCAAAAAAAGCAACACACGTTTTTACGCAACGTAAGGCAGCCATATTTTACGCCTTATAATATTTAAGTGGTGGTGAATTATCATAAATTAAAAATCAATAGATAAATAAAATAAATAAATGTATACAAATAAAAACAATTTAAATAAATAAATATATACAATAAAAACAATTTATAAATAATTACAAATAAATATTATGTGTACGTGTAAATCATTCTTGAGAAAAATACGGGCCGGATAAAAAACATATAGTTGGAGCCGAAACTAACAATTGGTGACCTACGACGGCGGTTTTTACCGCAGTAAAAAAAAAAATAACCACCTAAAATCACGTGGGCAGTGAATAAAAAACGTGTGTAGGGATACAACCCCTCCCACGCAACGCGGGACACAACAATAAAAGAAGAACGTGGGTAGGGCAAACCCACTCACCAACGAGGGACGACGCGGGAGAATAAAAAAACGGTGAAGCGACCGACCCTCACCGCAACGCAGCAGCAGAAGTAACAACAACAACAGCATCGAGGACCATCAGCAGCAGCAGAAACAACGGCGGCAATACAACAAAAAATAAACCGGTACAAAGTTTTTTTTTTATATAAATTTTTCTTTAAAAAATTTAAATTTCCAATTTTTAATTTTATTTTTTTTATTAACGTAAACTCAATTTTTATTCATTTTCCAAATTAACGTAAAATCACTTTTTCTTTAATTAACGTAAACTCAATTTTTATTCAGTTTTCAAATTAACGTAAAATCATTTTCAATTGTAAGATTTTTATTCATATACATTTTTCACCACCACATCGTTACCCATTCAAAAGCTTCACACACGGGTCGTTTCTCGCAGCACGTCCTCCCGCCATCACCGCTGTGGTTAAATAAAAAAAAAGAATAATAAACCGGTTTTTATCAAAACCAGAACCACAACGGTGACACAAAACCCGCTGTTCCAATTTCACCTTGCATTTCTAAATTGTTTGCTACAAATTTAAACGAGCCCCCCCCCCAACAAAGGGAAGGACGCAAGGAACTCCATATTCGGGGGTTTCTCAAAGTATTGTATTGTTATAAGTTTATTGTATTGGTTTGTAATTAACAAAAGAACAAAATGACCGAAGATGCAAAACATCTACCACAAAGCATGGACACCACGCCTGAAGGCGCTAGTCCACAAATCGCGGCATCACATCAGCGAATCGCAATACAACCTTTCTGGCCACAAAGAGCAAACACCTGGTTTCAACTAGCCGAGATTCAATTCGGGCTACAAGGTATTACAGCTGACAAAACCAAATACATGCAAATTTTGTCAGCCCTACAGCCAGAAACGTGCGATGTGATCTCCGATTTTCTGCTTAATCCACCAACAACAAACCAATACAATAAACTGAAAGAGACGCTGCTAGAGCGACTAGCACCATCGGGCGAACGCCAACTAGAACAATTGCTTTCAGGCCAGCAATTAGGCGACCGAAAACCATCTGACGCGTTAAGACACATACAAACACTGGCTAACAACAACTTTAATGAAAATATTATTAAATCTTTGTGGATTCGTAAAATGCCGGAGTTGATTCGGATAGCGCTGGTGGCACAGCCCGAATCCTCCACGACACAGATGTTAGCCAGAATTGCCGACAAAATGTATGATGTCATTAACATCAACCAATCAAGCGTCAGTCAAGTCAATGTACCATACCGGCAATCAAGGGAACGCAGTGGAAACAGAACTCCCCGTTCCACAACAACAACAAACTCACTCGAATCAAGGTTGTCGAGAATTGAGTCCAGACTCGACGAGCTTCTCCGAGGTCGAAGCCGTTCGCGTGGACGACGAGCTCCCTCACAAACAAGAACCCGCAGTCCCAGCAACAACAGATACCGACAAGGTAAATGCTGGTTTCATGAAAAGTTTGGAAAAGCCGCCAGAAAATGCACGCCACCGTGCAATTTCATCACGTCGCAACCATCGACGTCCGCGGCCGCCGTAAGAATGGACATTGACCATCAAAAAAACTTTTAGAGTCACGGGTAGAGAGCAACATGCCTCCCCTGACCACAAACACACCCTATACGTCACGTTTGTTTGTGTACGATAGACACAACAAACTCACCTACTTAGTCGACACTGGCGCTGACCTTTCGGTTATTCCAGCTATGAATTTCAAAATGAATTATACATTAGCTAATCGAAATTCAGATCTAGTCTTATCGGCTGCCAATGGTTCAATCATCCACACGTACGGCACAAAATTGCTTAACGTGGATATCGGACTCAAACGAACCTTCACGCATGCTTTTATACTAGCTGCAGTGAATCGTCCGATCATTGGCGCCGATTTTCTAAGCAAATTCGGACTTCTTGTTGATGTTAAGAACAAACGGCTGATTGATCCAGCTACAAAGCTGTCAATAAACGCCACAATGGTTCGTGTTAACACACCAACACCGATCCATTTTAACATCGACAACGGCTACGGCACTCTGCTCAAAAAGTACCCACTACTTACAGCAGAGCCGAACTACAAAATGCCAGTCCGACACAACGTGGTTCATTACATCGTTACGGAAGGCCATCTTCCCGTGTCGAGACCACGCAGACTAGATCCGGTGCGTCACAAAGCTGCACAAGCAGAATTTCAACACATGGTGGAATTAGGAATTTGTCGAACATCGACATCTTCCGTTTCTTGTCCATTACACATGGTGAAGAAGAAAGATCAAGACTGGAGGCCATGTGGGGACTATCTGCGTTTAAATACGGTTACGATACCGGATCGCTACCCGATACCCCACATTCAAAACTTCACCATGCACTTGCACGGCTGCAAAATTTTCTCCAAACTTGATCTCATCAGAGGTTATCACCACATTCCCGTGGCACCTGAAGACGTTTTTAAAACGGCAATCACCACACCATTTGGCCTCTTCGAATACACCCGAATGCCATTTGGATTACGCAATGCCGCACAAACGTTTCAGCGCTTCATGAACGAAGTCGTTCGAGATCTCGACTTCGTTTTCGTCTATACATAGACGACATTCTTGTGGCATCACAAACTGAGGAACAACACAAACTCCATCTGGAAACACTTTTCCAACGACTTGTCGAGTTTGATGTTCACATCAAGAGCTCAAAATGCGTCTTCGGCGCATCCACTCTTGATTTCCTCAGCCACAAGATTACCGCTAATGGCATCCTTCCTTCACAAGAACGAATCAATGCCATTAAAGAATTCCCAGCTCCAACATCAATCAATAGTATTCAGCGATTCATCGGCATGGTAAACTACTACCACCGATTCATACCAAAGCTCGCTGAAATACTCAACCCAATTCACAGCCACCTGGCAGTACTACTACGTAAGCCCAAAACCGCCAAGAACTTCTCTTGGCCTGACGAATGTCAACACGCATTCACGTCACTAAAGGCTGAATTGGCACGCACAACACTCTTGTCTCATCCACTGAGCGACTCAAAGCTCAGCATTACTACTGATGCATCAAACACTGCTGTCGGAGCAGTCATGCAACAGTACAACGACAAGTGTTGGGAGCCCCTGGGATTCTTCTCAAAGAAGCTCTCGGATGCCGAAAAGAAATACTCTGCATTCGATCGGGAATTACTCGCAATATATCTAGCAATAAAACACTTCAGATATTTTGTCGAGGGTCGGGACTTCACAATTTACACCGACCACAAGCCTCTCACTCGAGCAATTCAGTCTAAAACTGAACGCAATCCAAGGCAAGCACGCCACTTGGATTACATTAGTCAATTTACCACATCCAGCATGTTCAAGGTACCGAAAACGTTGTCGCGGATACACTTTCGCGCACAACAACAAACGAAACGGCCACAGTCGAGACTCACTTCGACTGCAACAAAATCGCACAAGCGCAAAAAGCAGACTTGGAACTTCAGAATTTACTTTCTGGTTCTGCTTGTCACGCCAGTTCATCACTGAAACTGGAGCTTTTGAAACTACCTGGCCTCAAAATCTACTGCGAAACATCTACGGGTGCAAATCGCCCGTACATCGCAGAGCAACTACGTCGAACCATCTTCGACACACTACACTGTATCTCACATCGTGGTGTCCGCGCAACTCGTAAATTGATTACTGCTCGATACTTTTGGCCAAGCATCAACAAAGACGTGACCCATTGGGCACAAGCATGCTTATCTTGCCAAAAATCAAAAGTCCAGCGACACACAAAATCGCCTCTTGGACAATTCGCAATTCCACCTGGTCGATTTGAGCACATTCATTTGGATGTCGTAGGACCACTTCCTCCATCCAATGGATACACATACTTACTCACCTGTGTCGATCGTTTCACTCGATGGCCAGAAGCGTACTGCATGAGCAACATGTCTGCAGCAACCATTGCCACCACATTCGTACAGAACTACGTATCACGATTTGGCGTTCCACTTGACATCACCACTGATCAAGGAACCCAATTCGAGTCGAAGCTTTTCTCGGAGTTAACGAAACTCCTCGGCTCACATCGGATACGTACAACGGCTTACCACCCACAAGCCAATGGCATGGTCTAACGTTTCCACCGCCAGCTCAAAGCTGCTCTCAAGGCCCGAGGCAACACAATTCACTGGAGCTCCGAAGTACCAATCGTTCTACTTGGTATTGGAGCAACGGTTAAAGAAGATTTGAAGTGCTCACCAGCTGAAATGGTTTACGGTCAAACCATCAAGCTACCCGGTGAGTTCTTCGTCGAACATCCTCTACCGTCTCCATCCACAACCGACACAGTCATCGACCAACTCCGCACCACCATGCAAAATCTTATCCCCACGGCAACAAGACCAACGAATGAAAGCAACATATTCGTTCCTAAATCGCTCAATAATTGCGATTACGTCTTTGTCAGGGTTGATAAGGTTCGAACTGGATTACAATCTCCATACGATGGGCCATACAGAGTTATACGGCGCTTACGCAAGCAATTCATTGTCTCAATCAAAGACAAGCACCACTCAATCTCCATCGACAGATTGAAACCGGCCTACGGTATTCTCAACACGGCTGATCAAATATCAGCCAGCAAACGATTTAAAACCGTCCGGTTCAACGTATAACGTCTCAAAACCTATGGTTTCTCATCTGGAGAGGGGGTACTGTAGCAGCTCGAATAGTCAACTCACCGATATTCGATACTGCCACAAACAAAACAATTAGTGAAATTCAAATATAAATCAACTTATTTGAATTAAGCATTCACTAACCCCATCACATATCCAATAGCCGAACCATTACTATAAAACATTTATAGTAAAGCGTGTCGCCATCTAACAACATCACCACGAACAACAATGTTCGGTGATGCAATACTAACACATAAGTGCAGTATTGACCGTCGCCGGCGCATCTGTTCCCTCTCCAAAATACGACACGTATTTTGGAAGACGAAGGCGACGTCACAACAAAAAACAACACATTCGTCTCCATACAATCACAAGAACACAAACAAGCAAAAAAAGCAACACACGTTTTTACGCAACGTAAGGCAGCCATATTTTACGCCTTATAATATTTAAGTGGTGGTGAATTATCATAAATTAAAAATCAATAGATAAATAAAATAAATAAATGTATACAAATAAAAACAATTTAAATAAATAAATATATACAATAAAAACAATTTATAAATAATTACAAATAAATATTATGTGTTATGTGTACGTGTAAATCATTCTTGAGAAAAATACGGGCCGGATAAAAAACATATAGTTGGAGCCGAAACTAACAGCCCAATCAATTCTAAGATTGAGATAGGGACAATGGCACAGCTGATTTTAATACTGGTCACTATACATGTTTGGCCCCTGTGGTCGGGGGGCACACATGTCTCGTAAATCTAAATTGCACAAACATGTTTTCCAAGAATACCACCACAGTATCCTTTGCTTGTCGTAGGAGGCGACTAAACGGTTGGATCGCTGGGCTGATGGCCCGCATCCGTAAAATCGCAATATGATTATAAAGTCAACGTACCCGGACACGAGATCTAGGGCAGCCATTTAAGAAACCAGGAGCGTTATAGAGGACCTAATCACATGCATGAAGGAGTATTGGCTGGAACTCGTTGCTCTTCAAGAAAATCGCTGGCCTAAAAGTGGGGACCATGTGTCCTAGGGCTATAGGTTGCTCTACAGTGGAGATAACCTCGGAAATCTTGGAGCTGGATTTCTTCTTGGGCCGCAGGTAAAGAAGGCTGTTTTGGATTTCCAAGCAGTCATTGCTTACGCATGAAGTTAGCTAACTTGTCGATAAATTGTGTACATGCGCCCACAGAAGTCAACCAGCCCCAAGATAAAGACTCATTTTACAATGACTTGGATGATCTGATGAGATCTATACCCGAACACGATGTTAGAATGGTAATTGGGGACTTTAATGCTAGAGCTGGCATAAATCAGGCCGACTTGTGTGAAAACATAGGTCCGTACTCCCGATACGAAACTTCGACCTATAATGGTGAGAGAATGATGTACTTTGCAATTGCTCACGATCGTAGAGTAGCAAGCACATTTTCCCCTCACAAACAGATACTTTTGGAAACATGGATCCATCCCCGCAAAATATCACGCAGCCAAATTACCACGTGTTAATTTCAAAAGGTGCGAGCTCGGGTTATGCAGGATGTGAGAACTTATAGGTCACCAACCAAATACGGAGGCAGCTTGTGTTCTGATATTACTTTCTTATATCTACCTACCGCTCAAGACGGAATCACAGGATTTCTTGAAAAAGATGAGGTTGTGTGGCAGGATTACAGTTAGTTTACTTGCCGGTCACTTAACCCTTAAGTCAATAATTAGTTTATCTCTAGCTTCTTGAGCTAGATCACAGTCATAAAGGATGTGTTCTTAAGACATGAACGGTGTCAATTAACACTGTCCTGTATGGTAACTGGCTAGCTCAGTCGGTAGAGCATGAGACTCTTAATCTCAGGGTCGTGGTTTCGAGCCCCACGTTGGGCGCCATCTGAAACGGGGACTCACCATATAATTGTACCGATTACATGGGCTCGTCCCAATTCCTAGAAATTGTGCAGTTGACCGCCACCGCAGCTATATATCCCGCTAATTCATGGGGAAGATATGGTCGTGGGGTTTGGTGGGGCAGGTCTGCACCTTGATAAGCTGCATACTTTGGACAAAATTTCTCACATAGACTTTCTGTCCAACCGTAAATTTACGATCAGAAGATCGGACTTGAATATAAAATGTGCGGTTATAGTCTGGATGACTAAGGACTGGTGCTGACATCAAACAGGACTTCAGCTGTTCGAATGCTGTTTGGGCTTGTTAATTCCAAAAATTTGCGATACCACCCGCTCATTCCGAGGAATTGCCTAATATGCTTGATGGTTTTCTGCACTGGAAAATCCTGAATTGCTTTTACTTTATCTGGATCTACTTTGATGCAACCCTCACCTATGAGGTGTCCCAAATACTTTAGTTGTTTAAGTACAAATTTAGACTTCTCTAGATTAATAGCAAGATTTGCTGTTGTAAGCTGTTTCGATACTATATCTAGCAGGTATAAATGTTCTTCGAAAGTTGCAGAAATCACTAGTAGATCATCAAGAATTACTTTGTGCATCAACCGGCACATGGTTTGAGCAGCGTTGCAAAGTCCAAATGGCATAACAGTTAACTGAAATAATGGTCTGCCTGGTACTGTAAATGCAATTTTATCTATTGAAGATTGCTTAAGCGGTATATTTTCCAGAAAGCATCCTTCAAGCCTAAACTGGATATGTACTTTGTGTTGCCCAAACGGCTGAGCAAACCGTCTATTATGGGCAAAGGATAGGCGTGCTTGACCGTCACTGTGTTTAATTTGCGGGCGTCTAGGCATAATCGCAATTTCCCGTTTGCTCTGGTTACCACGGCGACTGGCGAACTCCATGAATTTGAAGACTCTTCAATCACTCCTAAGCTCAGCATACGGTCAATTTCTATGTCGAAGTTGTTTTGGACTGCTGGTGAAACAGCATAATAACGTTGTTAAATTAGCCTGGCATCACCTGTGTCTATCTCATGCTCGACCAAATTCGTTTTGCCCAGTCCTAACTGCAGAAATGATGGGAATTTGTATTTGACTGGTTCAAGCTGCTGTCTCTGTTCCATTGTTAATAAATGCTGATCCGAACTATCTTTTATTTTATGTAATTCGGTGTCTTGGTCAATGGCTACTGGACTTAGTTCAGCTACAGAAATATTGATCATAAATATCTTCCAAAAATTAGTACCCAACTACAAAGGTTATGAGGCCCAGAACCCCAGGTTCCAGCACCCGGGGACATTGACCCAAGGTTCCTGGACCAGAACCACATCAATGAACTCAGATTCCATTTTTGGCAGAAGGGCCGCTGAGGCGGCTTTAGAGTGATGGAGGTTTATGGGTATAGTTGTAGTTCCCCATTAAATACGATGATACTGTATATCACTTGAATCTTTACAAGTTTTCTTTTGGTTTATTTATTTACATTGTACAATTCCATATGCAGATATATTTCAAAAATGTCGAATGTTATGTTTTTATTCACAATTTTATATATCTATACTTTACAATATTAAGTGAATTAGGTTTACAATTAACTTTAATTTATTTAATTAAATTTGGTAACACACAGCTTTTTCGGTCTGCTAACAATCGAACTCTCGTTTTTTTATATTAAAAACAAAAATCAACAAAATATAAAATCAATGATTACTTATTTATAAAAATTAAATCTAATTTTGTACGCAACCATTAAAATCTAAAGTGCAAACGAAAACAATAAAAATCTAAATGGTACAAAATAAAAATGAAAAATGAAGATCAAAATGAAAACACTACAAATACTCCCCCTCCAGAGAGATCGAAGATCTATCGAAAAAAATATAAGAAACGAGAAGGGGTCCTGGATACACGACCCGAACTTGTAGTCCTTACACTTTTTGGTGCAAGATCGAAGTGAACCTTTTTTTTACTTTTCGGCCCTGCAGCAAGTACCCCAGGCACGTTAGCCGAAATAGAAGGTTTTGGTTCGAGAGTCGGTAAAGATGGTCCAGTATTTGTAGTCAGTGTTTGCTGATTGTCGGTGAAACATGGTTTCAGTCTGTTGATTGAAATTTTGGTGTGTCTTCCGTTCAAATCTAATGTATAAAATTTTGGTGTACGGTCAATTACTAAAAATGGTCCTGTATATGGTGGTTGCAGTGATCTGCGTACTGCGTCAGTTCGTAAGAAAACGTGCGAGCAAGTATGCAGATCTTTACTGATAAAAATTTTGTCCGTTGCGTGTCGCGATGCCGGTATAGGTCGTATTTCGTCAAAGTGTCGTTTTAGATTAGTAACAAAGTCTGATTGTAAAATTTGTTCGTTCCTAGGATCTAAAAAGGTACCTGGAACTCGAGTCGTAAGCCCAAATACGAGTTCAGCAGGTGTTGCTTTCAGTTCGTCGCTGTACGTCGTTCGTAGTCCAAGTAAAATTGAAGGGAGAACACTAGTCCAATCTGTTCGATCGTAGCACATAATGGCAGACTTGATGACACGGTGCCATCGCTCGATCATACCATTACATTTTGGATTGTAACTAGTTGTTCTCCGTCGCTCGAATCCAAGTAAGTTTGCCAGTTCGTGAAAAAGTTGCGATTCGAATTGCATGCCTTGGTCCGTAACAATGGACTCTGGCACACCAAAGCGAGCTATCCAATTAGAGTAGACAGCGAAGGCAACTGTAGCAGCAGTAATATCAGGAGCTGGAATCGCCTCGGGCCAGCGGGTGTATCTATCAATCAATGTAACGCAATACCGCTGATTATCAGAAACTGGTAATGGACCAATGATGTCGAGGTGAATAATCGAAAAACGTTGAGAAGTTAATTTGTATGTGCTAAGCGGAGATTTTGTGTGACGAGAGACTTTAGCCTTTTGGCAAGCTACACAGTTTTGAGCCATTTTCTGGACGTCTTTATTAATAGATGGCCAGATGACATTCTGAGTCAAAAGTTTAATGGAAGCTTTGACGCCAGGATGAGAAAGATTATGAAATGCATCGAAAACTTGTTTTCGGAAATTAAGCGGAATGAATGGTCTAGGTGTAGCAGTTGTAGTATCGCAATGTATTAGGGTTTTCGAATTGAATGAAATAGGGAATTTCTCAAATTTGAGAACCGAATTACTCCTTAAGATTTCTTGGAATTCTTCGTCATTAGTCTGAGCATCTGCGATGATAGCATAATCAATACTTTCAGGAATAGAAATTTGATTAATGCGTGAGAGAGTATCTGCAACGATGTTATCCAAACCAGAAATGTGTTGGATATCGGTTGTGAATTGACCAATGAAATCTAAGTGTAGAAACTGACGAGGAGATGCTTTTTCCGGATTCTGACTAAATGCGTGAACGAGTGGTTTATGATCGGTATATAGTGTAAACGTACGACCTTCGAGAAAATGACGAAAGTGTTTAACACCAGAATAAGCCGATAGAAGTTCGCGATCATAAGCACTGTATTTCTTTTGCGTATCATTGAGATGTACTGAAAAGAAACCGAGTGGTTGCCAAGTATCCGAAATTAATTGCTGAACTACAGCACCAATCGCTGTATCGGAAGCATCAACCATGATGGCCAGAGGTGCTGATGATGAAGGATGAATTAGTAATGTAGCATCGGAAAGTTTAATTTTGCAGTTATCGAACGCTTCTATAGCTGCTGTTGACCACTGTATTGGAACGCGACTGTTCTTGGTATAACCTTTTAGATAATCATTCAGTAATGCTTGGTCAGCAGCAGCACCCGGAATGAAGCGTCGATAAAAGTTGATCATATACCTAAAAATCGTTTCAGTTGTTTAACAGTCTGTGGTCGTTCGAAATTTTTGATGACTTGAACCCGTTCATGCGATGGTAAGATACCTTGTCCAGTTACCGTATGGCCTAAAAATTGAATTTCATGTTTAGCAAAAGTGCATTTGTCAATATTTACTACTAGTCCATGTTCTTCAAATTTA
This sequence comes from Tipula unca, assembly GCA_951394425.1. Taxonomy (NCBI): domain Eukaryota; kingdom Metazoa; phylum Arthropoda; class Insecta; order Diptera; family Tipulidae; genus Tipula; species Tipula unca. The sequence goes on along the minus strand of OX596383.1, from coordinate 12,080,544 downwards.
GCAAAGGTCATTTTAATATGTTCGAGATGTTCGTCATAATTTTTAGAGGCAATGAGCACATCGTCCAAATACACAAAACAGAAATCAAGTCCTAGTAGAATTGAGTGCATAAGGCGTTGGAACGATTGTGCTGCATTGCGAAGTCCAAAAGTCATTCTACAGAATTCAAAAAGTCCGAAAGGTGTCGAAATAGCTGTTTTTGGAATGTCCGTCGGTTCGATAGGAATTTGGTGGAATGCCTGGACAAGGTCTATTGTAGAAAAAATAGAGCACCCTTCGAGTCGTTGTGTAAAATCCTGGAGATGTGGAATAGGATATCGATCCGGAATCGTTACACGGTTAAGAGCTCGATAATCCCCACATGGTCTCCAGTCTCCATTCTTTTTTAACACGAGATGTAGAGGACTGGACCAAGGACTGCTACTAGGTCTGCAAATCCCGAGTTTCATCATGTTTTCGAATTCTGTTTTCGCGATGATGAATTTGTCCGGTGCCAATCGTCGTGGTTTGCATGCAACCGGTGGTCCGTACGTCTCTAGTTTGTGAGTCACGTTGTGTTTGGTGTTGTCGATGTTTATGTGTCCGTGAATTACTGTCGGAAATTTAGAAATTACTTTGAAGACTCCTGAGTCCATCACTGACTTGTCGATGCTAGACAATGTAGAATTATCGTTGTTAGAAGAAAAAACACCGTGTGTATGTAAAGAGGTTAACGGATCAATGAGCCTCTGTCTTTGCATATCTACTAATAAACCTGTGTTTTTTAAAAAGTCAGCGCCGATGATAGGCATCGACACGTCAGCAATGATGAATTCCCAGGAGAATTCGCGGCGCAGTCCGATGTCTAATTTGAGAATTTTGGTGCCAAAGGCGTTCACTGCAGAGCCGTTAGCAGCAAACAATCTGAATGATGGGTCGACCCTTGGGTTCCGAGCGAAACGAGCCGGCAAGACTGAGACATCTGCACCTGTATCTATTAAAAAGTGAATTTGTAAGACGATTTCGAAAATTAAAAGGCGGCTGGATTCAAATATGTCATTGCAGCCCGCTATCTGCAAATGACTTACTGGTTTTTTGCAACCTTGCTATCGGAAGTTGTAGAATTTTTTAAATATTGGCAACCAGTTTTACATTTTTGTGCCTTGTTTCCGAAAAAATGATGGTAAAAGCAAATGAAATTATTAGACGCAGAAGGCTCACCATAATTTTGATATCGTCGAAAATTAGGTGAATTAGATCGTGAATTTGGCCGCGAATTGGATCGTGAATTATTTCGAGATCCAAAATTACTATTTCGATTGGAATTAGAATTTGAATTTGAACGAGACCTAGACTGATGTTGAAAAATTTCCGAAATCTCCGATAGCAAGGTTCTACGAAATTCCAAAAATTGTTGATCAATAGTAATATTTGGGGTAGATACGGAAGCGGATGACTCAATAGCACTGACTTGAGATTGTGTCATTGTCTCGAAAACATTGTCAGCTCGTTCCGCCAAGACTGACAGGGGACATCATTTTCAAATGGTGTGAGTACCATTTGAACCTGCTGCGGCAATCTCTTCATCCAAAATTGACGGATGGTCGGCTCGTTCAAGTTGTCGCCAGCATTCAACTTCATGGCGCTCAGCAACTGTGATGGCTTCCTGTCCCCAAGTGTCAAGCCATGCATCAAATTGTTCATCTTTGTTTTCTCCGATTCCCCCAGCACCCGGATCACTTCGGTCTTGAAAGCCGTATATGGCTGAGCCCCTTTAGCCTGTGTTATTATGTAAGCCAAAGTATCATGGAGCCGTGCATCCAGGGCCCCAACCGCGTGTGCATACCTAGTTGCCTCAACGCTAATTCCAGCAACCAGAAATTGTTGCTCTAGAATCTCAAACCAAACAACTGGGTTCTGAGCGTAGAGAGGTTGTGGAGGTTTGAACGCAACACGAGAAATTTGAGCTGATAAAAGAGGAGTAGGAACATGATCAATTATGGGAGGCTCAGGTAAATTTATTCTCCTTACACCTTTAGCTACCGCTTCATTAATCAGGACAGCGAGCTGAGCTGGTGAAAAAGTTAAATTTGTAGCATCCGAAGTGGATGCCTCGTCACTCTCATTAATTGGAGGAGAAGGAATAGTCGCAGACGGATCCATTTCGCAAGTAAAATTTAGTTAAATACCGAAAAAAAAATTTTTGGATTTGAATGTAAAATTTAGAGGATGCCGAAAACAAAAACTTTTTAAAGAAATAAAAGACTATATTTTTTAGATTTTATTAAAACAAAAACGAAGAAAGAAAAATTTTGTTTGCACTCTAATAAAAATAGTTGCGTACTTACAGTTTTTGCTTTTGATTTGAAAGAAAATCCGCCGGTGCAGAGACTCGTTAACATGGAGTCACCTCGGTCTCTGTTAAAATGCAAATGTGTGTAGTGTTGGTGATGTTAATGATGATGCCGTTGCTGGTGTTGATGTCGATGTTGTTGATGTGGTGATGATGCCGTTGCTGGTGTTGATGTCGATGTTGTTGATGTGGTGTGATTGATGCGGTACACAATATTGGTGCGTGTTCTTAATCACGTCGGGGTTACCACTTATGGGTATAGTTGTAGTTCCCCATTAAATACGATGATACTGTATATCACTTGAATCTTTACAAGTTTTCTTTTGGTTTATTTATTTACATTGTACAATTCCATATGCAGATATATTTCAAAAATGTCGCATGTTATGTTTTTATTCACAATTTTATATATCTATACTTTACAATATTAAGTGAATTAGGTTTACAATTAACTTTAATTTATTTAATTAAATTTGGTAACACACAGCTTTTTCGGTCTGCTAACAATCGAACTCTCGTTTTTTTATATTAAAAACAAAAATCAACAAAATATAAAATCAATGATTTCTTATTTATAAAAATTAAATCTAATTTTGTACGCAACCATTAAAATCTAAAGTGCAAACGAAAACAATAAAAATCTAAATGGTACAAAATAAAAATGAAAAATGAAGATCAAAATGAAAACACTACAGGTTAATCTGAAGAATCTTAAGCATTAGATATTGCTTACCTCCACCATTGTTGAGTCAGATTCCTCTGACGTTGATTCGTCCGTTAGAAGCGCATAGCGTAGTCCCAATGATCTCGATATCACCGAGTCCAGGGATAGTGTCTCCTGAGCGTCTTCCGGGATGCTTTGGCATGGTGTACTAGTTGCCCGGTGGTCACCGCGAGGAGGTAACACGTACACTTGTGGAAGCTGCATGATACGGAGCTGGCAACAAGTACCAACTTGATTCCCCCAGACAGCTTCTCACCAGACCACCAATATTTAATTAACTACAATATAAAATATTTAATTCGCCCTCCTCTGGTGTGGTGTAGGGAGCCCCACCTTTACGGTTCGAATTCTCCCTCGATGTTTTCGGCCTTTGGAGAGTGCCGATCTCGGTTTTGTTTTTTATTTTGTTTAAATTGGTAAACATAGTGGTCCCACGAGTAACGGAGAAATGTTGGTCCACCTGCGCAGAGATTCGTATGCGCAGGTAAGGCTACTTACAACTGGAGGTCGCCAGGTATCCAGAGGACTTAGTTTGTTGTAACAGGTCGCGTATTACCTTAAACCGGCTCATATGCCGTCATTTAGCGTGACCCACCCCAGACATAGGTCACTTTTACCCGTTCATAACGAACGTGAACCTGGAGGCGACGACATTTGTGAGGCGAGACGCCTTAATAATAAATCATTAGTTTTAGCAGGCCCCACGTTGGGTGCCATTTTCAAATAAATTCCAAAACTCGATTATACCGAGTTTTATCGGTATTTTTGTTCAATTTATGATGACAGATGATAGTTTTATGAAGAAATCAACTGCAACAATACAAATAATTCGGCTTGTTTAGATTATTAATGCGATAAACAACAATTCAATTCAATAATAATGTCAACCAATCCCAAATTAAGTCTGCGTTAATTTCTATTTATTGTGCGTTAAGTTTGGAGATAATTACTTCAAACACAATAAACTAAATAATATTCCAAACGTAGCGGAATATGTTTACCTTATATCTCGATTATTAAATCGGTAATTCACGTAATGTATAAATGTATACATATATAAAATTACCAAAAACAAACTATTTCTGCTTGGTATACGCGATAATAGTTTTTATATATGCTCGAGCTCGTTTAATAGTTTTTTATGGAATGACCTAATATAAACAATTGAACAAACAAAAACTATTATATATAATACTTAACGCGATATACGTTGGGTATATAGCAATTGAATTATAATTATGTTGATGATAAGACAATCGATTCTTTGATTTTAAGCCTAACATCTTACATCTATCGATTTATAACAATTTGGGACTTAATCGCCCACGGCATATCACCATACAGACCAATTACGCGTATAATTCCAAATGTAGACTTCAATGTTTCTTTGAATTTTTATTAATTTCTACATTTTTGCCATTCGGCACGTTTCACTAATAATAATTTTTATTTTTTTAAATTAATTTCTTGTGATAATTTGGAATTGAATATGAACTTAAAAACCATAAATGGATATTATTTGAAGACAGTGGTGTAATGAGCCGCGCTGGTTGTGCTCTTACTGTCACGCGCACTGAAACAAACGCAGGTGTATTACTGTATCAACTGCAGTATACACTCAGATTTCGAATCGAAAAAAGTTGTTGTTAAATCTCACTTTAATGTCCAATTAAACTGTAGACTAATTGTTACATTACCTCGGGTGGGGTCTTGTTCCGAATTCCGCTTGTTGTACCATCGGCTCTAGTTGACCTCCGTTGATGATGCTGTTGATCAGTGAGTTGTATTTGGTTGAGATGCATCCAGCTGCTTGTGACAAAGTCCTCCTTGGATAATTCTTGGTCGAGTTTGTTGAATATCAAATCTGTAACAAACCTGGGCGATATTTTTTGATTGATGGTTTGTGCCTGCCTTTTTTCCACCTACGCCTGACATGTGATTAAGCTCTTCTAGGACCCTACAAGATAACAGAAGTTGTAAGCCCTGTAGCAGCTCGAATAGTCAACTCACCGATATTCGATACTGCCACAAACAAAACAATTAGTGAAATTCAAATATAAATCAACTTATTTGAATTAAGCATTCACTAACCCCATCACATATCCAATAGCCGAACCATTACTATAAAACATTTATAGTAAAGCGTGTCGCCATCTAACAACATCACCACGAACAACAATGTTCGGTGATGCAATACTAACACATAAGTGCAGTATTGACCGTCGCCGGCGCATCTGTTCCCTCTCCAAAATACGACACGTATTTTGGAAGACGAAGGCGACGTCACAACAAAAAACAACACATTCGTCTCCATACAATCACAAGAACACAAACAAGCAAAAAAAGAAACACACGTTTTTACGCAACGTAAGGCAGCCATATTTTACGCCTTATAATATTTAAGTGGTGGTGAATTATCATAAATTAAAAATCAATAGATAAATAAAATAAATAAATGTATACAAATAAAAACAATTTAAATAAATAAATATACATATACAATAAAAACAATTTATAAATAATTACAAATAAATATTATGTGTTATGTGTACGTGTAAATCATTCTTGAGAAAAATACGGGCCGGATAAAAAACATATAGTTGGAGCCGAAACTAACAATTGGTGACCTACGACGGCGGTTTTTACCGCAGTAAAAAAAAAATAACCACCTAAAATCACGCGGGCAGTGAATAAAAAACGTGTGTAGGGATACAACCCCTCCCACGCAACGCGGGACACAACAATAAAAGAAGAACGTGGGTAGGGCAAACCCACTCACCAACGAGGGACGACGCGGGAGAATAAAAAAACGGTGAAGCGACCGACCCTCACCGCAACGCAGCAGCAGAAGTAACAACAACAACAGCATCGAGGACCATCAGCAGCAGCAGAAACAACATCGGCAATACAACAAAAAATAAACCGGTACAAAGTTTTTTTTTTATATACATTTTTCTTTAAAAAATTTAAATTTCCAATTTTTAATTTTATTTTTTTTATTAACGTAAACTCAATTTTTATTCATTTTCCAAATTAACGTAAAATCACTTTTTCTTTAATTAACGTAAACTCAATTTTTATTCAGTTTTCAAATTAACGTAAAATCATTTTCAATTGTAAGATTTTTATTCATATACATTTTTCACCACCACATCGTTACCCATTCAAAAGCTTCACACACGGGTCGTTTCTCGCAGCACGTCCTCCCGCCATCACCGCTGTGGTTAAATAAAAAAAAAGAATAATGAACCGGTTTTTATCAAAACCAGAACCACAACGGTGACACAAAACCCGCTGTTCCAATTTCACCTTGCATTTCTAAATTGTTTGCTTCAAATTTAAACGAGCCCCCCCCCCCCAATATAAGGTAGGACGCAAGGAACTCCATATTCGGGGGTTTCTCAAAGTATTGTATTGTTATAAGTTTATTGTATTGGTTTGTAATTAACAAAAGAACAAAATGACCGAAGATGCAAAACATCTACCACAAAGCATGGACACCACGCCTGAAGGCGCTAGTCCACAAATCGCGGCATCACATCAGCGAATCGCAATACAACCTTTCTGGCCACAAAGAGCAAACACCTGGTTTCAACTAGCCGAGATTCAATTCGGGCTACAAGGTATTACAGCTGACAAAACCAAATACATGCAAATTTTGTCAGCCCTACAGCCAGAAACGTGCGATGTGATCTCCGATTTTCTGCTTAATCCACCAACAACAAACCAATACAATAAACTGAAAGAGACGCTGCTAGAGCGTTACAAGACTAGAACAATTGCTTTCAGGCCAGCAATTAGGCGACCGAAAACCATCTGACGCGTTAAGACACATACAAACACTGGCTAACAACAACTTTAATGAAAATATCATTAAATCTTTGTGGATTCGTAAAATGCCGGAGTTGATTCGGATAGCGCTGGTGGCACAGCCCGAATCCTCCACGACACAGATGTTAGCCAGAATTGCCGACAAAATGTATGATGTCATTAACATCAACCAATCAAGCGTCAGTCAAGTCAATGTACCATACCGGCAATCAAGGGAACGCAGTGGAGACAGAACTCCCCGTTCCACAACAACAACAAACTCACTCGAATCAAGGTTGTCGAGAATTGAGTCCAGACTCGACGAGCTTCTCCGAGGTCGAAGCCGTTCGCGTGGACGACGAGCTCCCTCACAAACAAGAACCCACAGTCCCAGCAACAACAGATACCGACAAGGTAAATGCTGGTTTCATGAAAAGTTTGGAAAAGCCGCCAGAAAATGCACGCCACCGTGCAATTTCATCACGTCGCAACCATCGACGTCCGCGGCCGCCGTAAGAATGGACATTGACCATCAAAAAAACTTTTAGAGTCACGGGTAGAGAGCAACATGCCTCCCCTGACCACAAACACACCCTATACGTCACGTTTGTTTGTGTACGATAGACACAACAAACTCACCTACTTAGTCGACACTGGCGCTGACCTTTCGGTTATTCCAGCTATGAATTTCAAAATGAATTATACATTAGCTAATCGAAATTCAGATCTAGTCTTATCGGCTGCCAATGGTTCAATCATCCACACGTACGGCACAAAATTGCTTAACGTGGATATCGGACTCAAACGAACCTTCACGCATGCTTTTATACTAGCTGCAGTGAATCGTCCGATCATTGGCGCCGATTTTCTAAGCAAATTCGGACTTCTTGTTGATGTTAAGAACAAACGGCTGATTGATCCAGCTACAAAGCTGTCAAAAAACGCCACAATGGTTCGTGTTAACACACCAACACCGATCCATTTTAACATCGACAACGGCTACGGCACTCTGCTCAAAAAGTACCCACTACTTACAGCAGAGCCGAACTACAAAATGCCAGTCCGACACAACGTGGTTCATCACATCGTTACGGAAGGCCATCTTCCCGTGTCGAGACCACGCAGACTAGATCCGGTGCGTCACAAAGCTGCACAAGCAGAATTTCAACACATGGTGGAATTAGGAATTTGTCGAACATCGACATCTTCCGTTTCTTGTCCATTACACATGGTGAAGAAGAAAGATCAAGACTGGAGGCCATGTGGGGACTATCGGCGTTTAAATACGGTTACGATACCGGATCTCAACATGGATATCGTCACATCACCGATACCCCACATTCAAAACTTCACCATGCACTTGCACGGCTGCAAAGTTTTCTCCAAACTTGATCTCATCAGAGGTTATCACCACATTCCCGTGGCACCTGAAGACGTTTTTAAAACGGCAATCACCACACCATTTGGCCTCTTCGAATACACCCGAATGCCATTTGGATTACGCAATGCCGCACAAACGTTTCAGCGCTTCATGAACGAAGTCGTTCGAGATCTCGACTTTGTTTTCGTCTACATAGACGACATTCTTGTGGCATCACAAACTGAAGAACAACACAAACTCCATCTGGAAACACTTTTCCAACGACTTGTCGAGTTTGATGTTCACATCAAGAGCTCAAAATGCGTCTTCGGCGCATCCACTCTTGATTTCCTCAGCCACAAGATTACCGCTAATGGCATCCTTCCTTCACAAGAACGAATCAATGCCATTAAAGAATTCCCAGCTCCAACATCAATCAAGAGTATTCAGCGATTCATCGGCATGGTAAACTACTACCACCGATTCATACCAAAGCTCGCTGAAATACTCAACCCAATTCACAACCACCTGGCAGTACTACTACGTAAGCCCAAAACCGCCAAGAACTTCTCTTGGCCTGACGAATGTCAACACGCATTCACGTCACTAAAGGCTGAATTGGCACGCACAACACTCTTGTCTCATCCACTGAGCGACTCAAAGCTCAGCATTACTACTGATGCATCAAACACTGCTGTCGGAGCAGTCATGCAACAGTACAACGACAAATGTTGGGAGCCCCTGGGATTCTTAGAGGTAGAGGTGATACAATGTGCTTGGACTATTATAGGGCTCTGTGTCACGAACTTTATGAATACTTGTCTTAGCAAACGAGTATTTCCCAAAGTTTACAAAAATGGTAAATTAGTGATCATCAGGAAAACCGGAGATCGGTGTCAAACCGATCCCAAATCCTATAGACCTATCATGCTGTTGCCTGTCCTATAGGTAAGTTATTTGAAAAATTAATTGCCGTCAGGTTAATGATGAAAATGATCAATATAGTCAAAGAGTCGTGCCAAAAGTACAATCTTGGTGTTTTCCTACATGTATGTGGCGCGTTTGACAACATGTGGTGGCTCAGCATAATGCTGGAGCTAGAGAGATTCAACCATGCAATCTCTATAACACCATTAACAACTTTTTCTCTGAAAGAAAAGCCACTGTTATTTCAAGTCATGGCACACTTGAAAAAAAGACATAAAGGATGTCCGCAGGGTTCCATCCTTGGGTATAGGAATTCAAGACAAAGTATTGTAACGATGTGCTGGCAGTTGTGTGCAGTTGGGCGTAACAAAATCTAATGTTAAACCCTCATACAGACCATGTCAATGTATCGTTAACAGATCTCCAAGTGGATTGCATCGGTGAAGCAGCACATTGCCTGGCTAGGTGACAATTAGATGGAGGTGGATCTTTCCACCATCTACTTTGGAGCTAAAAAATGCTGCTAAATTGAAGGCACAAATTATACATCACTTGATCAGCTAGGTCAACGGACGATTCGACAATAGACCTCTAACGGCCTATCTCAGACTAATAAATTTTTTTTTTTTTTTGACGATCTTATTTATTCACATAAAATTTTTACAATGTACCTAGTCTATAGACTAACAACATTTCTTTTTTTACCTAAATTGCTAAATTGTGTTTAATTAAGGTATCCCCATTGGTTTTCCTTATGTTCTATTTACTGGTGTTACTGCCTTACGCTGACTATAGTGCTAACTATAGTGGCCTCAACGTTCGGGTGATTCTGGAGCATAACTTCATGCTTCCGTGCAGCATTGTTTGCTTCTCTGGTGACAGTTTCCACTCTAAGGTTCCTGTGGCGGTCGCTATTACGTATGTACCAGGGGGCATTTACAATATCCCTTTGCACTCTGTTTTGAAATCTTTGAACGATATCCATGTTGCTTGGTATAGTACAACCCCACAGCTGAATTCCATACATCCAAATGGGCTTTAATATCTGCTTATATAGCATCAATTTATTGTTTATTGATAGATTGGAGGTCCTTCCCATCAGCCAATACATCTTTCTATATTTGAGTCTGAGTTCTTCACTTTTTTTCTTGACATGGACCTTCCATCTAAGTTTGGTAGCTAGATTCATCCCTAGAAATTTTGCTGAGTTAGCATGTGGTAATGGGACATTTAATACCACAGGCAAATGATTTATTTTTCTGTTGGTGTGGTCAACACGTATGGATTTTGTTTCATTTAACCTGACACGCCATTGCTCCGTTCATCGATAAATTTTGTTCATCGCACTTTGAAGCTTATTGGTAGCTCCTTCTATGGTATTATCTACTACCATTGTGATATTCTGAGAAAATGGAATATCGCTTGTGAATAATAAATATAGAATCGGTCCTAAGACACTTCCTTGTGATACTCCAGCTTTGATCTTTTTAATTTCTGAGTATGATTGTTCCTGTTTAACACGAAAGTGTCGCTCTGTAATGTAGGATTTTAATATTTGGCAGAATTGTGAAGGTAGAATGTTCTGGAGTTTGTGCAGAAGACCTTCATGCCAAACTTTGTCAAAGGCCTGGGCCACGTCAAGGAAGACTGCTGAGCAGATTTTCTTTTCGTCGAGTGATCTTTCTATGATATCGGTTATTCTATGAATTTGATCAATTGTAGAGTATCTATCTCGAAATCCAAATTGATGTGTGGGGATTAATTCCTGCCTTTCAATTATTGGTTTCAATCTTTTTAAGAGAAGTCTTTCAAATAGTTTTGACATAATAGGCAGTAACGAAATCGGTCTATGGGATGTTCTTTCGTTTGGTGGTTTTCCAGGCTTAGGTATCATAATCACCTCCGCGAACTTCCATACATTTGGTACATATTTCATCCTGAAAGCTGCATTGATTAGAGTTGTTAATTTTTTAATGCCCTTCTTCGATAGCTGTTTGTTGTTGTTGATTTTTCCTGTTATCAGGTCATAGCCTGGCGCTTTGTTCGGATTTTCATTTTTTTTTATTTCATTAGTCAATTCCGTAGGGGTGGTCAGAGCGATTTCTTGATCAATAGTTTCCTCTACTTCTTGGAATTCTTCTCTCTCTTGTACCTCATTAGGCTGAAAAATACTTTCTAGATGGTCAGCGAAAGCTTATGACTTTTCTTCATTGCTTCTGGCCCAATTTCTTTTGCTTGTTCTTATGGGTGCGGTATTTGAGTTATTGGTCTTTTCATTCGTTTGGTTGTCTTCCACAAAGAATAGTCAGTATCCTTTTCATATGTTAATAACTGTAGATATGAGTTTATTGTATCATTTTTAATGTACTGGATTTCCCTCCTGAGTCGCTGTGGCAGGTTATTCAGTTTGTTTTTGTCTGCAGGCATCCTGGTGTATTGCCATTTCTTCCTGGCTCTCCTTTTTTCTTCGACAAGTTCCCTGATTTCTTTTGGGTAATTTGTACCTATTGTTCTTCTTTTGAACTCCGGCGTATTATTCCGCATGCTGACTGTTGTACGTCATTTATGAATTTTACGATTTCTTCATCTAGTTGTTCTTCTGTTTTTAACGGTACATTAAGTTTTATTCTACTATTCAGCTCTTCTTTGAATCCCTCCCAGTCTGTATATTTATTTGTCAGAGTCGGGTTGCATTCTTTTGAGATTATTTTTTCACTGAGAGTAAGTAGTATTGAAGAGTGATCGGAGCTCGAATCATACCCCTCTTCGATTTTAACATAAGTTGCTGGAAGTTTTCTAGCTATAAAGAAATCTATAGTAGATCAGGTATTTTGTTATTATCTGTTGGCCAGTATGTCGGTTTGGCAGTAGAATGCCAATTACATCCAACTTCTGTCATTGCTCCAAGAAGTTCTTTACCTCTAGTAGTGATTATTCTTGATCCCCAATGAGTATGTTTCGCATTGAAGTCTCCGCCAATGATGTACTTATCGCCTAAGCTTTCCAGGAAGTGTACGTAGTGTAATTTTTTAAGATTAAATCGCGCGTTACGGCTAATGACTGATTTTTAGTTTTAATGCTGACGGTAGTTGCTTGTATTTCTTTTGTTTCATATTTTTTGTCTTCGTAATGTTGTATATTACTTTTTATTATTATCGCACTTCCTCCTCTGGCTGTATTTTCTGGGTGTATTGTATGGTATACGGTATACTTGATAACCTCTAAATTTTATAAATGATGAGACAGATATCAATTTTTTGAATGTCCAATAATAGTTGCAATTCTTGCTGATGTTGCAATAACCCATTGGGGTTCCATGCTAGTATTCTAATGTCGCTATTCATTCTAAAATATGGGTGACAGGAGCAGTCCTGATTCTGTTTTCTAATTTCGTTAGTCTTTGAATGGTTGATCCAATAGCTTTTACTTGCTTTTGTTCTTGCTCATCCATTCGGTTTAGAATTGTTTTCCACATTTCACTATAACGGTCAAAATCGTTTTTCAGTTCTGCTCCCCCTTTAGCAACTTCAGCATATGAGATACCTGGAGCTTGAATTATTTGATAAGCAGGTTTTCTTATCTTTTCTATTTGATTTCTTGGCTCCTTTAATTTGCCTTTTGGTGTATCCTTTTTGTTATTATTATTTTTTCTCATCTTCTGTAGTTCTCTGGCAACTATACATCCTCTATAATTTGCGGGGTGTGACTCTCCACAATTTACACACTTGGCCGGAGTTTCTCTGGTTTTTGTACATTCTTTGGAGGAATGCTTAGCTGCGCACTTAACGCATCTTGGGTCTCTATTGCAGTAGTTCTGAGTGTGCCCGAATGATTGGCACTCTTTGCATTGCGGGAGCAATTTTGATTTTCGTAAAGCTTCAATCTCAACCTTCATGTTGAGGATATACCTTATTTGATAAATATTTTGTATGTCTTCATCTTTATAAAAAGTTAACATAAACAATGATAGCGGAGTTTTATCCTTTCTCTTCAATATTTGTGTAACCTCTTTTATTTTCAAGTTTTTAGCAACTAAATCTTCCTTTATTTCTTCTGGCTGGCAGGATGGGTGCAGCTTTTTTGCCACAACTTTAATCGGCCTGTACCTTTGGCCTCATAAGAGTACCATGTATCTCCCTTTTCATTAAGTGAAAGGGTCAGTTTTCTATAATTCTTCTCGTCTGGGACATTGACTTTAAGATCTCCACTACTGAGCATCATTGTTTGGTATTGTATTTGGTTTGAATCCATCGTTTCTCGTATAATAATAATAATAACAGTGTTAAAGGCCATTACTGGCCCCTTACTGAATCATCAATCTGGCTCCAACGGTTTCGATCCTGAGCTTGGTCTTCATACTGTCTTAGACAATCTGAAGAGGCCAAGTCGTTCTCTACATCGTGGAGCCATCTGCAACGACCTCTGCGCCTACCATATGGTGGCTCTCCTTTCAGAGATCGCTGCACAATTCGTTCCGGATCAGCACGCAGAACGTGACCGAGCCAGCGTACTCGCTGGGATCTAACTTCATGTACAATATCGGGGATCTTCATCAGATCTCTGATCTCGAAATTGTACAGAGCTCGGTATGTACCATCTATTTCGCGTTTAGGGCCGTAAATCACACGCATGATTCTTCTCTCAAATGTAAGGAGCCATCTCTCGTACTCATCCGTCAGCGCCCAACTTTCACATCCAAACATAACAACGGGCCTGATCAACGCTTTGTAAAGCTTCAGCTTCACGGCACTTGATAAGTGTTTAGATTTTAGCAGTGGCCTTAGAGGATATAAAGAACGACTGCCAGCTGCCAGCCGCACTTTAATATCCTCACCCACACTGTTATCGTGAGTGATAAGAGAGCCCAAATATTTGAACCTCCTCACTCCCTCAAACGTGTGGTGGCCACTACTAAAATCTGGTGTGCCATTGTCTCTAAAACCAGAGATCAGGTATTTCGTTTTGGACTCATTGATCTGGAGTCCAACAGAAGCTGAAAACTCTACAAGCGGATCAAGTATTTCTTTCACTCCGTTGCTATTCAGTCCAATCACGCATAAGTCATCTGCATATGCAAGCACTTGATTGGACTGGCGATATAAGATGTTGCGCTGAGGTGTTTCAGTTTTACGAAAGATGTACTCCAACATGAGATTAAAGAGTATCGGGGACAGAGCATCTCCCTGCCGAACACCCGAGTTAACTGCAAAAATTGTCGATAGCCTGTTCTCAACTTTAACACAGCATTGAGACTGCGTCACTGTCATCCTACACAGTCGTACCAGTTTTGTTGGCATTCCTAGGTATTCCAGGGCAGACCACAAACTCTCTCGATTGATCGAGTCGTAGGCCTGCCGGAAATCCAGGAAAACCTGATGTACGGAGATGGATGTCTCATAATATTTAGATAGAATCATCCGCAGCGAAAAGACCTGATCAGTGACTGATCGATTCGGACGAAATCCTCCCTGATAGTCACCAACCAAGCCCTCCGCCAGAGGAGTGATTCTATCCAATAAAATGTATGACAGTAACTTGTATGCTGTGCAAAGGAGAGCTATACCGCGATAATTCTCACACTTCAAGCGGTCTCCCTTCTTGAAGATGGGGCATATCGCGGCCACTTTCCATTCATCAGGCATAACTTCGGTTCGCCATACTAATCGAATAAGGTCGAAAAGACAGTTCCACAAAGTATCCCCTCCGAATATCAAGAGCTCCGAATTAATGCAGTCCACTCCAGGTGAGCGGTTTCGTTTCATTCTCTGCATGGCCTTAGTGAATTCCTCATGGGATGGCTCCTCAGTGCAAATCTCCGCAGACTGTTTTAGAGGTGGCTCAACAACAGTCTGTGACGCATGATGAACATCAAGCAGCTCAGTAAAGTGTCCACTCCATGCGTCAAGTACTGCGTCGATGTTGACACAGAGGTTTCCATCCCGGTCCCGAATGGCGGTTGACGAAGGCCTGAAAGTATGGTGCAATCCAGTAATTCCTTTAAAGAAATTACGTGAACTACGCTCATTGCTGAGTTGTTGTACTTTCAGAACCTCGGCCTTCCACCATTCTCGCTCCTTCCGTCTACAAATCCGCTTAGCTGCCCTTCTTGCAAGAGCTGCCTTGTTTTTCCTTGCGATTGTGAGACGTTGTTGCACTTCATTATGGGCTATATTTTGTTGCTCAACTGCAAGACAACACTCGTCATCAAACCAATCATTCTTGGGTCTGACTTTCACTATACCTAAAGTCTGTTGAGCAGCACTGACAACCGAAGTTTTCAGTACCTCCCAGACAGAGTTCACGCAGTCAGACTGGTAATTAGCTCCCTCAATGTTGTCGCTTACAAGATCCTGATATCGTTTCTTTTGATCTTCATTTATCAGACCTTCACAGTCGTTTCTCGTATATCATTGTAGTTTTCAATCTTATTTACAATGACTGGTGGTGGTTTGGGTTGTTGCACCTTTTAACTCTGATTTTTTATTTCCTTTTTTTCTTGTATTTGTTCTGGAGATACAAAGGGTGATTTGCTCAGTCGTCGCTTTTTGCCATGTTTCTTTTTTTTTAGCACCCAATTCACTTCACAATTAAGTTCATCTGAGTCCGTGACATATTCATTCTGACCGATGGCTACGTTTCCGCCAAGTGCTACGTTTTTCGCTACGTTCTGCTCTTCTATTCTTGATTTCTCTTCTGCTGACTAATAAATAAAAATAAAAATGTTGGTACATATTACTCACTGTATATCATTGTTTTATGGCTTTTGGATTATCCCAGTTTATGGTGATCAGATGTTGGTGTTCATCTTGAGTTGCAATTTGTAGTGTATTACACTTGATTTGCAAGTGTATTCCCAATTCTAAAATATGGAGTGTGGAAACCTAAATCATCACATTTTCACTCACTTAGCTATACTTTTTGTTATTGCGTAACTGTTACAAACTTAAACACAAGCTAGGTTGTTTTATTCCCATGATCACAACATTTTCTTTTTACGGAAAAATCGTAAATATTTATCGTTCAAGCAGAAACAATATGTATAACACATATATGTGTCAAATATAACGCGGTTTTTGCCGAACGAAGTATATACAAATTTGCAAATTCATTATGTTCTGCAATTACAGTGCGTAATTAAATTCACCCCGATGCAACATTGTGATCAAAG
>OX596383.1:12009223-12059223 GCA_951394425.1 Tipula unca | reverse complement strand
ACGAAAGACAAATATTTCGACGAGAAGTAATGGAAGAAGCGTAACTTTTAAACTCTCTATGCTTCGATTCGAATCGAAAGCACCAGTAAAATCTAGGAGGACCAGAAAATTTAATTATTGTAGGATAATGAATCATAAAATGGTGTTTGGGCTTAAGGTGATCGTTAAATAGGTTTTGATAATCTAAATGGTGTTTTTCTATTTGATTTTGAAGGGTTTTTAAATGATATATTGGTATATTATACCATAACAAAGTTTCTACGATATCTAAAAAATGTAAAAGGAACCGCCAAACCTGGTTTTCTTCGTCAAATAAATCGCCTATAATTAATGGGAAAAAATGAATAAAAGTTTTCATTTCCTTTGCGGGCATTTTAAGCCGAAATCTTTTTAAATGACTTTGGTTAATTGGACTTGCTATGTTCTTTTTCTCAATTTCACCATTGAATAATAAAATCCTTTTATTCAGTACTGTAAGATCAAAATACTTATCATTTTCAATGAAGTGTAAAATTATGTGACATAAATTGTAATGACAAACACCTTCATAAATATCATGCATTATGTCTACGGAATAATTTTTTACAACATGGAATGTGGGAATTATGTTAAATATTGATTCAACGCTTATTCCAGTTAGTTTTGGGTTATCGTATTGTAAGTCCAACAGATAATTTTCCTTCGTTCGCATTAAATCGCTTCTTTCCTTACACAATACTCTGGTTTCAGATTTGTGGCTCTTACAAAATCTGCAAAAGGATAAAGCCAAAAACGATTTACTAAATTCTACTATTATATACTATTTATATAATACTATACTATATACTATATATACTATATACTATTTAAAGCTAGATTATCGCCTAAAATTAAGCCCATAACGAAATATACGTGAACATTGCCTTCGGAGGTTTTTAGGTTCAAACCACTTTGTTCCAAAAACTTAATTTCCGATACCAAAGCTTTCAAGCATTTATTATTTCCATAATATTTTATATCTACAGCTTTTATGACAGCTGCAAGAAATATATTTTGCAATTTCGACATGTCAAGGCATGGAAAAGCATAGTAAATATTTGACACGCTATATTGTGTAGAATGCGCACCTAAAGGATTATTCACCTCTATTTCATCTATATATAAAAAATATGGTATAACGATCTTATTTGGAAACATTGTTAATTTTTCCTTCCAAAGTTCTCCTTGCATAAAATTGGACAACATATTTGGAATTTCTTCAGAATTAGATAAATTATGACATGCTTCTTCGAAAACGCCTGGTCTTTGAAAAAACTTTTGGAATTGAAATCTTAATGGTAGAAGGATTCCCTAAGATGAAACTTCATCATATTGTAAAAGATCTCCTAAGACTATCGGTGCTATTTCTTTAGAAATAAAAAAACAGTTTGGAGATTTCACTAGATCTATTTCTTCAAGTTGTTTGAATAATTTATAGTCAGTACTGTACAATTTAAAAGAATCTTGAAATTTATGAATAAGAAAAAATAATTCATTAATAAAATTCTTATTTTTAAAATTTTTTTTAATAAATTTAATTAACAATTCTGCAAACGGACTAATCACTTGTCTTGTAATATTTTGTTGTATCGAAAGTACGTCTTTTCTTAAAAAAGTAGGGTTATCGTGCATACATAAAACAAAATTTAAAATATGTTCAGGAATATATTCCTCATCAGGAGTAACAAAGTTAGCAAAATTTTCTATTTCATTGAAGTACTCGTAACTAATCTCACTT
Source organism: Tipula unca (assembly GCA_951394425.1). Taxonomy (NCBI): domain Eukaryota; kingdom Metazoa; phylum Arthropoda; class Insecta; order Diptera; family Tipulidae; genus Tipula; species Tipula unca. Next base: position 12,057,467 of record OX596383.1, on the reverse strand, counting down.
TCCCCGGGCAGCTTTCAGTCCTTTCACTACAGTTCTCAAAAGATCTTTTATTCTCCGAAATATCAAAATTTTCAGTATGTTTAATAAACACGTGCTTTCTAAAACTTTTAAATGTAGAAAAATACGTTAAACAATTATCTTCAATACATTTGAAGCTATCCGCCATTGATAAATTATGCACAAGTTTGCAATGAACTTTAAAACTTTCGAAATTTCCTACAATTTTCTGGCACTTAAAGCACTTCATATTTATACTATATACAATACTTAAACCACATTTACAATTTTTAACTCTTTTTATTCCAATATTTATTAAACTAACTAAAATATTATTGCAACTATTATCCTTACTGAAATCGGTAACCTAAAAAACCGCGTGTTAAAATCTTATTATAATCCAACAACAAATGTGAATGTATTTTTTCCTTGTACTTACATGAAAAACTATGCAGATATATAGGTCTACATAAGTTTAAAATATTTTTAAGCCTTTTCGAAACTCAATTATATTAATAAAACACAATTAAATTAATTCACGCACAATTTATTATCACCACTTCTGTTATTTAGAAAGACGCAAATAATAATGAATCGCCCAAATGAAATTATTACCACAAAATTCTCTTAAAACTAACGGTTAATATAAATCAAATTTTATGAATTTCAGTACCAGTATTGTGAAATTCATAAAATAATTTGTGATTATCACTCAATTTTTTTTTGATTGTCATAAAAGATTGCTGAATACTATATTTTGTGATAATTATCACTACTATATTTTGTAAAACTTGCTTTTACATGTGTATTCAAAAAATACCTAACGGTTTAATATACAATTTATTTTATTATTTCTGAATTTAAAGGACATTACTGGCCCCTTACTGAGTAAACAATCTGACTCCAGCTATTTCCATCCGGCTTACTCGTTGAAATCGAACTTCATGTACAATATCGGGCATCTTTATCAAATCTCTGATCTCGATGTTGTATACAGAGCTCAGTATGTATGTACCATCTTCTTCGCGTTTGGGCCGTAAATCACACACACACACATGATTTTTTTCTCAAATGTAAGAAGCCATCTCTCGTACCCGTCCGACAGTGTCCAACTTTCAATACATAACAATGGGGGCCTGATCATTTTTTGTAAACATTCAGCTTATATAAGATATTATTTATACTGGACGGTGATATAAACGTCGAATACTGAATTTGCCGTACGGTTTTTCACAGTGATGTTAACATATAATTGACAGGACCCAAATGTACTAGCGTGATCTATGTATTTTCTTTAAAATAGTTTATTAAATTAATTTCAAAATATTATCGATATTAATAATAACATCTATCGATGAATGAATGTTGTTCAGTATTTGAAATAGTCTAATTGAAATGAGTTCAGGCGATTACATACTTCCGTAATATAGTGTTGTAATAGCTACACCTTAACTAGTTTTTAATAACATGGTTGTATATCATTTTTTTTCCTTCTTTTATTCTATTATTTCTACGAAAAGTAGATAAATATTTCAAAAATCTGCTTGAATCTTCTAACGAATTTTCGTTATAGATGAAATGGCACAGGAGAGAAACATAAAACTTAAATTAAAAGATTTGAATTGAATTGGTACAATTGTTTGATTAATTTTAAAAGTCGTTAAAGATTTATTTAAATTTTCGACCCAAACGGCACACCATAGGGGTAAATTGATAATCTAGTAATTCGCAAGTCGATAAATATGGCTTCTCGATCATTTTTACCATTATTTGTACATGCACATCCAAATTTCAAATTATTAGTGGTTTTTCCAATTTTTGTTTGTTTTCGTGATATGTATGTAAATTAAGAGTAATATGTACAATTAAATTGACGATTAATTATTGTATTTATTTAATAACTATAGCAAGTTAAAACAATGGATAATTAACAATGAAAATGTAAATCGAATATATTTAATTTTTTCATATGAAAAAATTACTTGCTTGCTACAGACAATCGAGTACCTGTCAAAGAGCAAACATACAAATTGAACGTTTTCTAACCAATATTGGTTCTTTATTCTGGTTATAACAAAAAAATATTATCCGTCCTGGTTATTTGTTAAATGGTATTATTATTTGTTACATAGTGGTGACGTATCTTAATGAACATTTCATTTAAAATCATTATAAATTTAATGTTTCTAATTCAGTTTTTCACAAAATTGTTTAGTGATTTTCACAATATATAATAAAATGATTATTTTGTTAGTTTAATTCATATATACTTTTGGTGATTTACAACAAAATCTGGTAAAGTTTAGGTTGTGAATTTCAAAAAACTTGCTTTAGTGATATTAACAATCGATGAAAATTCACTAAATTCATTTTGGTGTACATCATACAAAAAATAGTTAAAATCAATAAAATATTTATGATTATCACGAAAATCGATTTACAAAAGCCATATAATGATATTAATCAAAATATTTTTTTCCGTGCAGGTACTCCGAACAGATGGAATATTTTATTTTCCATACACTCAACTACCTTACAGGCAGACGCCGACCGAAAGGCATATAAAGGGTGATTTTTTAAGAGCTTGAGAACTTTTTTTTAAAAAAAAACGCATAAAATTTGCAAAATCTCATCGGTTCTTTATTTGAAACGTTAGATTGGTCCATGACATTTACTTTTTGAAGATAATTTCATTTAAATGTTGACCACGGCTGCGTCTTAGGTGGTCCATTCGGAAAGTCCAATTTTGGGCAACTTTTTCGAGCATTTCGGCCGGAATAGCCCGAATTTCTTCGGAAACGTTGTCTTCCAAAACTGGAATAGTTGCTGGCTTATTTCTGTAGACTTTAGACTTGACGTAGCCCCACAAAAAATAGTCTAAAGGCGTCAAATCGCATGATCTTGGTGGCCAACTTACCGGGCCATTTCTTGAGATGAATTGTTCTCCGAAGTTTTCCCTCAAAATGGCCATAGAATCGCGAGCTGTGTGGCATGTAGCGCCATCTTGTTGAAACCACATGTCAACTAAGTTCAGTTCTTCCATTTTTGGCAACAAAAAGTTTGTTAGCATCGAACGATAGCGATCGCCATTCACCGTAACGTTGCGTCCAACAGCATCTTTGAAAAAATACGGTCCAATGATTCCACCAGCGTACAAACCACACCAAACAGTGCATTTTTCGGGATGCATGGGCAGTTCTTGAACTGCTTCTGGTTGCTCTTCACTCCAAATGCGGCAATTTTGCTTATTTACGTAGCCATTCAACCAGAAATGAGCCTCATCGCTGAACAAAATTTGTCGATAAAAAAGCGGATTTTCTGCCAACTTTTCTAGGGCCCATTCACTGAAAATTCGACGTTGTGGCAGATCGTTCGTAATGTTAAATCGTAAATGTTAAAGCATACTGAGCATCTTTCTCTTTGACACCTTGTCTGAAATCCCGCGGGATCTGTCAAATACTAATGCATGAAAATCCTAACCTCAAAAAAATCACCCTTTATAAGAGGAAAACGGCTATATTGATTGGTTCTTGGATAGGGACCGAGAAAGTCTATAAACAGTATCTGAAAAGCTCGTATAACCATAATTTGTTTTCCCATTTCGGGTGTAGTTCAGAAGTTTACAGCTTTGCTACATTTACATATACCACAATTGTCAATGAAATGTTTAATTTGGGGAACCATGTCAGACCAAAAGTTGTAACGCTTAAGCAGTTCGATTGTTTTTGCAATCCCTTGATGTGCGTCTTTTGGAGGGTTATGAGCTGATAAACGAAGTTGTTAGCGATTCGGGCACTATATACAAGCTTCCAGGCTGGTATATCGGTTTCGGATTCTTGTCCTATCTGAACGTAGATTTTTCCATTTACAGCTTTGCTAGTATGTTGGGTTAATTTGTTTTCTTGACTTGCTTTTATTCTATCTAAATACTCAGAGTCATTAAATACGTCTGAACCTAAATCTAGATAGAAAACTCCATCACCCGATTGATCAATTGCTTCTACATTCACTCGCGATAAGCTGTCCGGAACAACATTCAACGATCCCTTCCGGTATTCTATTGTAAACTCAAACGTTTGTAGTTGTATTGACCATCTTGCCAGACTGTTCTTTATGATACATTGGCCAACGTAAACTAGAATGGTCGGTAATGATTGTAAGAGTATAACCCTCAATGTACTCGTAGGGTCTAAATCTTTTTACGCTCATCACCGCCGCCAGACACTCCAACTCTGTTACACTGTAATTCTTCTAAGCTTTATTTAGTTTGTGCGAAATAAACGCTATTGGATGCTCTTCGTATAAGACGCTTCCAATTCCTGTTGTAGGCGCATCGCACTGTATATAAAAATGTTTAGAGAAATCCAGATTTATCAATTTTGGCGCGGAGACTAGGGTTCTTTTTAGTTGTTCAAACGCATCCTGAGCACAATCATTCCATGTTAGCTTTGATCTCTTTTTTAACAAGTCGGTAATTGGAGCTGCAATGCCTGAATAATTTGGTATGCAGCGGCGGTACCAGTCCGTCATTTCCATGAACCTTCGTATTTGTTTAACTGTTTTTGGAACCGGATATTCGTCTATGGCTCGAACCTTTCCACCAGGGTTCACTCTGAGGCATCCCTCACCGATCACATAACCGAGGTATTTCGTCACCTTCAGGACAAATTTACTTTTTTCGACATTTATGGTTAGATTTGCAGCTCTTAATAATCTAGCCACTTTCGACAAAAGTGATACGTGCTCATCAAACGTTTCTGCAGCAACTAGTAAATCATCCAGGTACACGAATACTCGATCATGCAAACGATGTGATACCTCATGCCTTATGCATAAGCCGACACATTGTTTGGGGTGCATTGCACAGACCAAACAGCATGACGGCAAACTGGTAGAGTGGACGACCCGGCACTGTGAAGGCAGTCTTATCCCTTGACGATGGATCAAGGGGTATTTGCCAAAAGGCGTCGTTTAGTTCAATCGAACTAATGTAGCGAGTTTTATCTAATCGACCCAGCAACCCCTAGCCGATAATTGGCAAAGGATAAGCGTCCTTCACAGTGACCGAATTCACCTGTCTCCAATCCAGACATAGACGAATCTTCCCATTCGCTCTCGTCACTACTGCCAATGGGGATGACCACGAGCTGACACTCTCCTCAATAACACCCATCGACAACATTCCATCTAGCTCCTTATATATTTCTTCCTGTTTCTTAGACGAAACGGGATAATGCCGCTGTTTGATCGGAGCGGCTTGTCTCACATCAATCTTATGTGATAGTAAGTGTGTTTTTCCGAGCCCCAATTTCTTACTTGGAGGGAACATACTAACAACTTGGTTTAGAATAATTTGTTGGTTAACAGATAAGATGTGCTTATTTTCGTCTGGGCTCTCCTCGGGCTTGATATATGTGTTATCAAGTTCGTTCACTATCAAGGGTACTAAACCAAACAAATCCCAGAAGTCAATCCCTAAGTAAAGTAACTGCGTGCTGGTTTGCAGCAATATGAAGTCGCATTTTCCTGGTTTTTCCACCGTACGAAATATCGACTATGACGTGTCCAACGATTTGTTGTGGTTCTCCGCTAGCGGTTGATAATGACGACGGTAAGTTGTACATTTTTAGTTGCCTTTTTTCGAGGAATTGTTCTGCACCACGTCCTAATACCGAAATGCTTGCTCCACTATATCTAATAATCCTTTATAAGGTATTCCATTTATCAAAATGTTAGCATAGGGTCTCGAATCATCTGCCTTTGAAATAAATGATTCAGCAATAACTCTTTTTATTTCTCTCCCAATTTTGAAATATTTAAGCGAACGATTTAGATGTGAAGAATTGTTACATGTTTGTGTGGATTGTGTTACTCGTATATTTACTAATGGTGGTGCATAGACATCATCTCTCTTCATTATCCGATAGAAATCTGGATCTGTATTGGTTGCTGCTTCCTCTACGCTCACATTGGGAGTTATTGTTCTGTGATATTGGGGTCTCAGACCTCTTACATTTCTGAAACCCCGTTGGGAGTTTCCCACAATCTTTGCATTTTGACACGTCTTGCAGTGAATTTTAAAAGTATTTTTAAGCAGAACTTGTGTGCTATCGGAATTGAACAATCTTTGAAAAAGTGGCCAGCATGCCCACAATTCCAACATATAATTCTATTGGACACAGCTTGGTTGCTCATAACAGGCATCGCATCTTTGGACCAGGATACAGCGGATACAGATTTACATTCTCTGGATGCCTCAGGGATACTATTTTGATATGAGGTAACGTCATTCACACCACCGACCATTCCGATTTCATTAACTTGGCGTCTAGCTTGATATACTATTTCTGGAATCCATCCTATTCATAACCATGTATCCTCTACAGCTATGGAACGATTAACAAGTGTAGCAATATCCGTGAAATTTTGACCAGCAAAGGTGGCTTGAAGTCCGGCTCTCATATGTTTCGTATCAACAGACTCACAATCTCTGTATCGGGCATTGGATGTTGCAACGGTAATGTTAAAGATAGAATATCGTTATAGAAATCCAAGAAAAAGTTCCTTGAATTTTTATTTCCGGCGCTCTAGGGCCTGTTTGATGTCTTTATCCGTACGCCTATCCTGGAAACGATGAATCATGCTTTGGCGTAATTGGTCCCATCCCACATTTCTATTCAATGGATTGCAGAATAAGATATAATATAAGCGAGATTAGAGGAATGGAAGAATAGCCTCCTATATGTACTGACTGAGTCTACCGGACTCAAGTACCTGTGAATGTGGACAGGCCAAGGATACCATAAAACACATCCTATATGACTGTGATCTAGCTCAAGAAGCTAGAGATCAACTTATAACAGACTCAAGAGTTGAGTGGCCACAAAGTAAACTTACTTAATGCTGCCAAACAATCTCAACTGTTTCAAGAAATTTGTGTAACCGTCTTGAGCTGAGCGGTGGGTAGATATAAGTATTAGGACCCAAGATTTTTATTATAAGTAAATATTGTAAAACTAGTAAATAGTAGACGAGTATCTTAAACGCGAATTGTTATAATTTAAGAAGCAAGTCTCGGAAATTTGAAGAGGGCCAGTACTTGTTCGTACCAAATTTTGCACGTCGAGAGAACTCCAAGGTACTCGTATGAAATGCACGAGACTGTTCAAGAAAGCGAGGAACACAAATGCTGCTGCAGATTGGGACTGTTACAAGGAAGTCATCAAAACCTATAAGTACGAGCTGAGAGCAGCCAAAACGAGGGCCTGGAAACTCTACTGTGGCAATATACAGGAGTCCTCGGAGGCGGCCAGGCTACGCAAAGTACTATGTTCTATTCCTTCCATCCCGAGTTATCTACAACGACCGGATGGTTCATGGACTACATGTAGTGAGGAAACCCTGGAACCCCGGGGTGCTCGGTACTAGCTCCGGAGAGACCCATGATAAATAGGGGATGTACTTACGGAGTAAGTCATATAGTAAAAACGCGAAATATCCTATGGGCAATAAACAGCTTTAAGCCATACAAGTCGGCAGGACCTGGTGGCATTATCCCTGCGGATATCCAGCGAACTATTGACTTAACCCTACCCTGGCTGGAAGTTATCTTCAAAGGCAGCCTAGAACTCTGTCACATTTGTAGAAAGTGGACTGATATAAAAGTAACATTTATACCTAAGGCGGGAAAAAGCTCTCACCGCTATCCCAAAGACTTTAGGCCTATAAGCTTATCTTCTTTTCTGTTAAAAGCACTGGAAAGACAAATAGAGGCTTACATTAGAGGCTCAATCAAGCCGGGCGAGCTGTCGAAATCTCAACACGCATACTGTAAGGGACGATCGGTGGAAACAGCTCTCCACTCCCTTATAGGCCCGATTGAGAAATCACTTGAATATAAGGAATATTGAATGGTAACTTTCTTGGATATAGAGGGGGCATTTTGCAACGTCATCAGACCGGGGCAATCACTCGCGCCTTTGCGTCTGGGGGTAGACGGATCACTCAGAGGCTGGATAGATCAAATGCTTAGAGGCAGGATCGTGACAGCTTATCTGGGTGGGACCTCTGCCGGCAGGTACGTGAGCAGAGAGACACCTCAAGGTGGGGTTCTATTCTTTGGAACTTGGTCATAAATGACCTGTTACTAAACCTGGTAGGGTAAGGCTTCAAGGTGGTTGCTTATGCGGATGACGTTGCTATTGCGGTCTTCGGTAAATATCCTTGTACGCTGAGTATGCGCATGCAGTGCGCGCTGGGCTGTGTGGGCACGCGGCTGCGGACTGAACGGAAACCCACAGAAAACGGAGTTGGTCCTCTCTACCAGGAGGCACAAACTTTCCCAGTGTGACCCGCCAACATTGAATGGTACTCGCTTGATCTTTACCGATAAAGCGAAATACCTCGCGAAACCAAACATCGTAGAGAGAATAAAGAAATGTACTATAGCGCTCTACTCCTGCAAAAATGCCATTGGAAAGAGATGGGGTATGGAGCCCCACATAGTACACTGGCTCTACGTCTCAGTGGTCAAACCTATACTGCTGGTATGGGGTTGTCGTATGGTGGCCTGCGTTAAAAATTATGGCCAACCTTAAACTATTGATGAAAGTCCAAAGAACGCCCTGCTCGTGTATAAGTAGGGCTCTCAGGAGCACACCTACTCAAGCTCTGAAGATTCTTTTTCATCTTACTCCCTTGGAGTGGCCCGAATGAACTGGCCCGCAAGGGTACAGCACGCCTAATAACCCAAAGCAGGCGGGATATAAAGATACCGCTTGCTTCATATAAACTACTGCTTCAGGAAGAAGCTATAAAAGAAACGAACGTCAGATGGTCTAACGCCAGTTCGTGTGTAATAACCAGGCAAATCTGGCCTGGACTTGACCGGTCCAGATCAGGCCAACTGATATCGCTTCGACGACACCATATTGGTATGGTCGTGGGAGCTATAACGGGACATTGTCTCATTGGGATACATGCGAGCAGACTGGGTGTCCCAGCTCACGATTTCTGCCGCAACTGTGGTGATGAGGAGGAGGAGGAGGAAAATGTGCTCCATCTGCTCTGCACCTGTCCTAGTCTAGAGTACAGCAGAACAAAATTTATGGGAACTTCCCCTTTGAACGACCTCACGGATGTTAGTAAGATCGAGATCCCGGATTTTAAACGCTTCTTGGTAAGCTCAGGATGGTTTAGCGAGTGAAAAGGAGGAAACTCGAATGTGGTACAGCTACGAACCAATTTTGTGTCTATGCTAGTCCTTTGGGACGGCCACTCTTACCTAACCTAACCTAAATGCACTAATCAAGCTTTGCTGATATTTCATTTGAATGTCTGTCGCTCGCTTCACCTGAACGTAATTTTAATTCTAAATAAACAAAAAAAAATATTTGGAGTGGTTCGTTGTTCGAAATAGGTTAAGAAACACTGTAATCTAGATTTTAGAATTAAAGAGAATTATTCGTAAAAAATTCAAGAACTCAATCATAATTGTTTAAACGATTTTTTTTTTTGATTTTTTATTTAAATTCGTAAGAATTTCGACTAAAAAGAGTTAAAAAAATATTTTATTGTTTAAGAAATTTTAATTCTTTTTTGGAATATCTAATGTGTGTTTGAGGAGAAGGCGAATGAACCCTTCGATGAAATATTTATCTTTTCTATTCCACCAAAAATTATGACGAAAAACCGAATAAAAAATTTCAAGAGCGATTGAATAATAAAACAAAATATGTTTTAACCCTCTTACGTATGGGCGAACGGTCACATTGGTATTCAGATTATTACCGGAATTCCCAGATTGCATTACAGAATTTCGAAAAAATGGTTTGACCAAAAATTTCTTGTGCGGTTTAATATGGAATTATGAAAAATTTGTGATTTTGAACGAAGGAGAGAACCCGAACCAAAAATTTGAAGCTCCCTGTACACCAGGAAAGATGGACGACGAGAAAACAGCGGAACCATCAAAAAGCACGGTATGAAGCAGCATGCGTCGGTGCTATCCGCCATTGACAAGAGTCATGAAGATGGGAGCATTACATTCGAAAAATAGAGGTTGGTGTACTGAACGCACTGAACTCAATTTTTCTATTTACAAACACATTTTTCTATCACATTTGCGTGACATTTGCATCAGGCGCTGCTACCGGATCCTAGTGGCATGCTAGGCGCTATCAGAACGCTTGGACAATACGGATTTCGAGGACAAGCAGTGATATTCACTCAGGACATCTCAGCAGCTACCAAATCTGGAGACCAAATACCTGGAGAAATTCGATTAGCTCCGTTAATTCTCAATTGATCGTTGTTAACATTACGCTGGCTTATAGCGATCAACACCACACTCTATCGCGACGTCAATATCAATGAAAATCCTCAAATCGAACTACTAAATCTTATATGTGTCGCAGAACGTTAACAGCTAGAGAAGGAAGCTGTCGGAGTAGTAGACCATAACCATGAACAGCAACATGTATATGGGACAAAAGTTGCTTGAAGAAATTCTGCGAAAGACGAGCGAAGAGGTCGATGCAAGTGGATACTTGCGTAAATGCAGTAATATGACGGCAAGTCATGATTTACATGCATATGGCCCAGAAGCAGCCACCACTACATCTGAAACTGTTAGAGGTTGCGTAATCGGAAATGATACTATGGAAGACCTAGTTCGAGTTTGTAATCACAATATTGGGCAGTGGAATGGAATACTGGGCAGCATGTGGAATGAAGGATCAAAGATGAGATGGCGGCAAGGTTGAAAATTTGCACCTGTACATGCATGGATCTGCAGCATATTGCCGATCAGCACTGAACGATCTATTTATTATTTAATATTATTGTTAAAGTTGGCTGGAACTCAAGAAGGTTCCGCATTCCATGCCACTCTGGGCCAATGGTGCAAACCGAGGATTCTATTATAATTCGTAAATGCGCTCGGCCGCTCTGGCAAACTGTAACAGCTTAAACCAGGGTAGGGATTACAATTGACCTACATTTAAAGATCTATGATTAAGAAATCGGGACCTAACTACCTCGAAAGCGGGACAGCCACAGACAAAGTGAATGATGTCATCGTCATTTTCAAGACAATTGTCACACAAGGAATCTTGAACAAGTTCCATTCTTTGTAAATAGCGACCAAAACTCTCAGTTGGTCTTTCTTTAAAGATAAAGCAAACTTTGTAAGCCTCAGATTAGGTTCACAAATGAAATACTTAACCAATCGGCATGTTGGGCAGCTGGCCAGTTACGCTTAGGCTGCAAACACATGTAGTTCTTAATAGCTTACTTACCACAATTAAAGGTCAAGGGCACCGCCGGTTCAGGTCCAATGAATTTCATAATTGAGCCTGCTTCAGCTAAAACATCAGCTATCTGATTACCTTCAATGCCACAATGTGCCGGAACCCACATAACTCTGACACGATTATTAGAGCAAAAGACGTTAATAAAATGTTTACAGTCCTTGACCAGTTTGGAATAATGTCTTTTCCGGAAACAGTGAGCTTAGAAGCATCAATAGCACAACGTGTGAGTGCAATCAGCTCCGCTTGGAATACCGTGCAGTTCCGGCCTAGACTCCCACATGATTGTAGGTCTTGTACAGGACAATTGGTTCTGAAAGCTGCACCAAAACTAGAGTGAGACCCGTTAGCGAAAAACACGAGCGACTGAGCCATCCATTGTCATTGAATTCTTGAGACAACCACGAGTTCCTCGCTGGATAAACCAACCATGACCGTCTACAGTGGGAGCGGAAATAAAATTGCCTGCAAAGCAAGTATAGAAGCCGAGGACATAGCACCCGTAAAAGCTCGACAAGAAATACCTTGTATGCTATTAAGCTTGTGTGCTATTAAGAATCTGACTGAATCACAGGCCACCAAACAACAGACGCGTAAGATAGCATAGGTAAAGCTAAAGATTTGTAAATAAATATCAGCATTTTGGGAGTCAGACCCCACGCCTTCCCAAATGTTCTTCTACACTGCCAGAAAATGGAAGTGACCTTTTGCAGTTTAATTTCAATATAAGATTTCCAGGAGAGTTTACTGTCCAGAATGACACCCATCAGCGTGGAGCAGAAAGCTCTCCAGTATTCCTACGTCTGGTGAAGACTATCAGACTAGTTCTAATTACACAGATCAAATTCGCGTGTTGAAACGACGAAAGAAAGACAGTTGGGTTAACAACTATATGATCCAAGGCAACATGGACATCTAATCATGCGGATCCAAGTCGAATACCATGCTACTGTGAAATAAATGTCTTCTGGATACCAAAGCTGAACGGACTTGAGATGACAGCCTGTTGGGATTTAACTGGTGCTCTATGTATTCTGCCACTCTTCTTGCTATATGGAAACCATTCTGGACTCTCGGTACATGTACGCGGGACATGTATTGCGGAGGTTGAAATGGTGAGTTACGGGCTAGTTCTAAATTGGTCGCGTTCTTCTCGAGAGACTTTCGGCTCTTTCAGAATTCCTATATAGACGGTGACAACACCAGATGCAGAGTTAATGCTCTTGAAATCGTGGACTCGAGTTCAAGACTCGAGGGGAACCAAATGATAATTCGGATATATGTATAGATGATCCGACGTTTAGTAGATATAGCACAAGTACTACAAGATGCTGCGAGTAATGAGGAGGAAGTAGAGGTAGCAGATAATGTTATGACAGCCGATCAGTTAATTGGACCAGTAGAAAGGTATGTGGCGCAAAACAAAAATAATTCTCAAGTGTGGTGATCATTCGAGTGAATTTGAACAGCAGAACGTGATGATTGAAACCAATCGCAAGGCAAGGCGGTTCTATCAGACATGTACCACTCCGAGTGCTAGAAAGTGGCATGACATAAATCAGGATGAAGTATACGCATACATTGCTGTTCTCCTTTATGCTGGTTCTGAAAAAGCATCGATAGTACAAGCAATAGATTTATTCCATAAAACAAGGTACAATGTCTTTAGAACGATTTCAACAGCTGACTCGTTTCCTTAGATTCGATGATTCATGCGTTGCGGTTGAAAGATGATAAATTAGCTGCATTCCGATGTATATGGAATTGGTTCTTAGACAATTTACAAGGATTATACAAACCATCTTTGGAACTCACTATAGATGAATAATTAGTTCCCACTCGAGGACGCTGCTATTTTCGTCAATATATACCGAGCAAACCGGGAAAGTATGGTAAAAAAATTTTTAACTGGTCGACGCGCGCACCAACTATCCATTAGCTGGTGAAGTTTATGTTGGAACGCAACCACCTCAGAATCGAACAAAACATGTAGCAACGGAGAAACCGGAGAAAACATGTAGCTTAGCGCCTCATTGTCCATAACCGTTTCGTTCACCCAGTCCTCTCTGGTGGGAAACTCAGTTTGGAATCTCATCTCAACGGATGGCAAAGGAATAGCGTAGTCGGTAGCTTCCGGAATACCCCTGTTGCATAGGATAGATGAGTGCCCTGTATTGTTACAGGTCCACATAGATATGGATTTGAGCCGAATGGCTGTTCAAGATGCAAGCTGCTTAGCCGCAATATCCAAGGGAGTAACATGAAACAGAATCTCCCGAGCTTGAATAGGTGTGCTCCTGAGAGCCCCACTTATACACAAGCAGGCCATTCTTTGGACTTTCATCAAGAGTTTAAGGTTGGCCATAATTTTTAACGCTGGCCATAGGTTTGACTACTGAGACGTAGAGCCAGACTCTTTCCAATGGCATTTTTGCAGGAGGAGAGCGCTATAGTAGCTTTCTTTACTCTCTAAGATGTTTGGTTTCCAGCTTAGCTTGCTGTCCAAAAGTAGTCCGAGGTATTTTTCTCTATCCATAAAGATCAAATGAGTACCATTTAATGTTGGCGGGTCACACTGAGGAAGAGGACCAGCTCCGTTTTTTATGAGTTTGCGTTCAGTCCGCAACCACGTGCTCACTCAGAGAGGTAGCCAAGTGCGCACTGCATGCGCTCACTCAGCGTACTAGGATATTTACCGAAGACCGCAATAGCAACATCTTCCGCGTAAGCAACCACCTTGAAGCCTTACCCTACCAGGTTTAGTAACAGGTCATTTATGACCAAGTTCCAAAGAAGGGGGGATAAAATCCCACCTTAAGGTGTCCCTCTGCTCACGTATCTGCAGGCAGACGTCCCATCCAGATAAGCTGTCACGATCTTGCCTCTAAGCATTTGATCTATCCAGCCTCTGAGTAACCCGTCAAATGTGACAGAGTTCTAGGCTGCCTTTGAAGATAACTTCCAGCCAGGGTAGGGTTAAGTCAATAGTTCGCTGGATATCCACAGGGATAATGCCATCAGGTCCTGCCAACTTGTATAGCTTAAAGCTGTTTATTGGCCATAGGATAAAGCACTTTCGAGACCGGGCCTAAAGGCCGATATCTTCGCAGTATACTAGATTCCGGTTTTTTAAGAGCACCGGTCTCTTTTTGTTTTCTATTTTGATTTTTCATAATAGGTCCCACGAGTAGCGAATAAAGGAGGTCCACTTGTGCAGAGATCCTCAATACACAGGTAAGGCTACATGATCCGAAGGGCACCAAGTATCCGGATACACCGTTAGAGACTGGGCTAGTTGTTAGACTGGGCCCCAGCCTGGCCGGTTATCAGAACGGTACGGTTAACACCTTAACCCGACCCAGTTGTTCAGCCCCATGTTTTCGCCTAGTACACCACATGGTGTAGTAGTTGCCCGGTGATCACCACGGGGAGGTAACACGTACAGCAGCTTCAGCAGCATACCGCTTATTCATTATTATTTATTTCATTACCGCCCTATATCGTTTGAAACTTAACTGAATTGCATAGTGTCAGGTGCAACACTTAATGCGATGACATTCCAAGCAGTGTATTTCGAAGAAGTTAAAAATCTGACAAGCTATTCCTCCTTATGTTCTTAAAAATTATAAAACTTCTGTTCCAGTCAATGACGCTTGGTGCGATTTTCTAGGCCACAATATTGACCTCTGACCATATACATTTTAAGTTTAGGTCAGTACACTACAAACTGAAAGTATAACAAATAGGTGAGTTTAAGTGTCGATTAGGGCTAAAAAAAATTTAATTTCATTTCTTACAAATTGATTCAATTCAGATTCTGTTAAATTTTTCTCTTTTCAAATGGTGAGTATAAAAGATGGATTTATCAGTAATGAAATTGTACGGCAGTGGTCAAGTAAGCAAAGTAAAGAACGTTTGATTAGTGGACGTGAGTTCAAGCGGCATTCGGGTCAACGTTTTTTTAATTTAATTTCATCTTACAAATTAGTTCAACTCAGCTTCTAATTCAGCAATTAATTGCCAAGTATAAAAGAGGGATGTAGCAGCAATGAAAATGTACGGCGATGGTCAAATAAGCAGGATCCAGAACTACATGGGTCAGTTGGCCAGTAATTGTTTTCCTTTAGTTGTAGTTAATCTAGAACCCCAGTGAGTATTCTTCGCATTGAAGTCACCACCTATTATGAACCTTGTATAGCGGTCGCAACAATAATATATGCGAAATACTTGGCGACCGCTACATCACCACCTTGCAAGTAAAATGCCACCAAATTAAAACGCTACTTGCCAACTCAACATTGTTGGCCCATTCCCAATAACGAATCACGCTATAGCATCTCCACTGATGCGTCTGGTAGTGCATTAGGAGCAGTCCCACAGCAATGGAATAAAGATTGTTGGCAACCTTTGGGATTTTTCTCACGAAAGCTCTCAACAACAGAGATAAAATACTCGGCGTTTGACAAGGAACTCCGTGCTTTTTATTTATCCATCAAACACTTCCGTTATTTCATGGAAGGTGGACAATTTACTGTCTACACAGATCATAAGCCTTTAATCAAAGCAATAGTCTCCCTGGGCGAAAAGAGTCCACGGCAGACTCGACACTTTGACTATATCGCTCAGTTCACGACGGACATTCAACATATAGAAGGTAAGCAAAACGTGGTCGCTGACACATTGTCACGGAATAGCGATCACGCTTCAACAATAGACTCCGTCAATCTAGATCTTAAACATCTAGCTCAGGCACAACAGTCTGACGATAAATTACTCCAACTATTGAATAATTCATCACGCCCTGAGAGTTCCAAATTCAAATTAAAACTCACCATCCCTCCAGAATCAAAAATTTATTGCGAAACATCAACAGGGGTAAATCGACCATTTGTTCCAGCATCTCATAGACATGTATTGTTCGATGCTCTGCATGGTCTATCACATCCAAGTATACGAGTATCACGTAAATTAATTTCCAGTAGGTATTTTTGGCCGAAAAAAACGCGGACATCACACATTGGGTGAAGTCCTGTATTGGTTGCCAGAACCCGGATAATTTAACCTGCCTTCTGAGTTGTTCGGGGATATACACATGGCCGTACATATAGTGGGCCCATTGCCACAATCGTAAGGTTTTGTGTATGTGTTCACCATTGTCGATCGCTTTACTCGTTGGTCTGAGGCATACCCTATTCAAGATAGCACAGCTGCCACTATTGCTAAGACGTTTGTCGAGCAATATGTTTCAAGATTTGGGATACCACTTGAAACACGACAGAACAAGGCAGTCCTTTCGAGTCTAAACTGTTTTTCGAACTTACGCGTTTACTCGTTGCTCATAGAATTCGTACCACTGCCTATCATCCGCGAAAACTTAAAGCTCCGCTCAAAACTCGAGAAAATACCATTAAATGGAGCACTGACCTTCCTATCGTCTTGCTGGGAATACGAGCAACAATAAAGTATGAACTAAAATGCTCCCCAGCTGAACTAGTTTATGGTCAAGCCCTCAGATTACCAAGAGAATTTTTCGAGACAAGTTCCAAGGATAGTTCCGATCCACATGACTAATACATAATTCCTATTGACACTCGCAAGTCAACTAACCCGCCTATTTTTATTCCCAAGTCATTAAACAATTGCGAGTACGTATTCATTCGTATTGACAGAGTACGAACGGGCCTAACACCTACCTACGGCAAGAATATAAATGTTTCTATTGACAGATTAGAGCCGGCATACGGTATGCTAGCTGAGTGTAAATTAGTAATTAACCAAACAACTCCTAGAAAGTCTGTCCGATCCCTAATTAATCCTTAATTACATTTTATGCAGACATCCCCACCACTAACCATTTAAATTGGGGATAATTTACTTGCAGGGGGGTGATGGAGCGGTCGCAACAATAATATATGCGAAATACTTGGCGACAGCACAACCTTTTTCCCAGACGCTTGCAGAACTCTGAGTATTGTTTGTTTTTAATAGAATGTCTTGGTGGACAGTACAATCCTGCCACAATATAATAGGAAAGTTGGTGGTTTTTAAATACATGAACAAGTGTTGGTTACCTGAACGATTTGGGCTTTTTAATAACTCAGTAGCACTTATAGCCTTCCTGAACTCGAATTCGTTATACCATGGACTGGGGTGTGCGGTCTATATATCGCTACATATCGTTGTGTTGGGTCAATTTAATAATTTTGTAATAATGGATGCACATGACGCTGAAGTAGATTCATGGTATTTGAGCACGATTCGTTTTAAATCCCGCTCTTTTTGAAAAGAGATTGAAATGCATTGACGGACATTCTATAAAACTATATCACCAATAACTCATTGTTCCTAAAGAAATTTGGTCACCCTTTAGTTTAGAACTAATTGACAAAACCACTCTAGAATTGTCTATTATCGAGGTTATCTACGGATTGTTGACACGTCAATGTAGAAAATAATAGATGACGCGAAAACGCCCATCGCTGGGTCTGGGTGAACTGTGATGAAATTCTTCTGAAACTAGTTTTGGTATAGAAAAATGTATTTTATCGTATTTCAAATGGGATTGATCGGTTTTTATCTAAAATATGCATAACACGAAAGACAGGTGATGGGCAGAGTCTTGCCGTCCGTAAATGAAAGATAATAAAAGAAAAAATTAAGAAAACTAAATTCTTTTTCTTTTTTATTGAACAACTAGATGTAATCTCCGTAGATAGTGAGAAATGTTCGCCCCAAATACTTCTGCATGATAAAATCTCAGCTTACGCATAATTTTGGTGATGTTTTTGTAAAAAATTTAATTTTGATCATAACAAATGTAGATTTATTGGAAATAGGGTACCGGGTTTTACCTTTGTGCAAGGCTACCCCTTTTTAGTATGTTTATTGACATCTTTTTATAAAAGAAGAACAATTGTTTTCACGCTTTATCACAGATTTTACAAATATTTGAGTTTTTTTAGTACAAAAACACTTTCTTATAATGTGATATATTTTATTTTTGTATTACTAGTTTCGAGCTTTATCTGCTCATCATCAGATGTTGTTTAAAACTCAGTTTTTAAACAACATCTGATGATGAGCAGATAAAGCTCGAAACTAGTAATACAAAAAAAAAAAAAAAAAAAAAAAAAAAAAAAAAAAAAATAAAATATATCACATTATAAGAAAGTGTTTTTGTACTAAAAAAACTCAAATATTTGCCTTTTTAGTAGTTTTGTTTTTTATCCGAAAAAACCCCTTTTTTTGTATTTCAAAACCAAAAACTATAAAAATTTTAAAATTACAAATCGGAAAACAAACATAGGTTCGGTACAGATGTTTGCGCGATCCTTTCTTCTTTTTTTTTTTTTTACAAAAAAGTCCGTAGTTGCTTTAAATTGAATAATATTTTGAGGATCACGATGATGTGCGAATCTCTCGTTTAGAAAAAATATATTAATTATGACATCTGCACAATAAACATAAACAAGGTGGTTAACGGAAGCGGGAAGTTTTGAAACCGATATAATTTTAAAGGTACGAAAATGCTATGGTTCAAACCGTATAGCGACGCACAAAGAGGCTTTCAAAGTGAAACTCCATATCATTTCATGACAAAATTGAAGCTATCGGAAATTCACCGTCACCGACAGACAAAGCCCAAGTCCAAGCTTTTCTGGGGCTCTTGACCTTTTATCACGCATTTGTTAAAAGGAAAACTACCATCGCAGTTTTTGAACGACAATACCAAGTGGTCATGGTCTGCTGCAGAGCATAGAGAAGTTTCGACGAGCTCAACTCTACGCCTTCGACCGAATGACCACCCGCGATTGCGTACTATTCTAAGACACTCTAAAGCCACCGAATGTCGATATGCCCAATTTGATAGAGAGGCTCTGTCAATTATAGCCGACATTAAAAAGTTCCACGATTTTGTGACCGAATGATGCGATGGCCTTAGTTTACCCAATATAATTGAGTTGCTCGAGCAGCCAGTTATTCTTGCGGAAAACGAGGATATGGACTCCGTTCTTTCACGAGTGCTCTCATATGGTGTATAAATGGCAGGCCTGAGAAGGTGGAGGATCAATACAAACCATTTTGGATTCGACGCGATGAACTGAGTTGCATCAAAGATTGCCTTCTCTGGGGACCGCGCACGATTATTCCGTCGGCTGTAGTGCGCATTAAGTCCATGACGGGAAGCTATGTGTGATGGCCGAAGATCAACGAGGATGACAAAAAATTTGATCGCTTCTGTACGCCGTGTCAAGAAACTGAGCCCGAGAACTACCAAGCAACTATACATTTGGGCCATTCCAGTGGAACGCGTTTGCCGCCCCCTATTCAACGGACAAGCACAACGAATGGTACGGAGATATTCGTCATTGTTTGATCATATTTTCGCATCACCATTATGCAACGCCATTGACCAGCGCAGGAGAAAGTCCAGCTGAACTTCTTTTCGGCCGTCGTATTGGGACTTACATGGACCACCCTCATAAACCGATACGATTTCGATTTCAAAAAGAAGAATCAACGATAAACGAATAACCCGCACCAACACTTTCTGAGAAATCAGATATCTGAGCTCAAAACTACGGGGCTGGTTCTAAAATGAATTCTGTCAACTGTCACCAAGACAACTGGATCTGTCTCATATACCAAATTGTATCTGAAAATATTATCATTTGCTGACACATTGATCAGTTGTGCTTTTTGTATTTCATTAAAACTGTTGTTTCACACTCAATGACACAATGGGCTCATGGTGCAAACATAGAGGATCTATCTTTACTCGCAGAAGCGCACTGCAACCTCAGCAAACTGTAAAAGTTTGAACCAAGAAATAGATAATAACTGATCTACGTTCAATGATCCGTAAGAGAATACTCGGGATCTATCTACGACAAAGGCCGGACAGCTCCAAAGGCAGTTTAGACAGTTTCCACAAAGATCATCCTGAGCCAGTCCTATGCGTTGGAGATGAACCTTGAAACGTCCATGGGCCGTAATAAGTGCAACCAGAATTCTGAGTTTGCTCTTTTTTGAGGAAAACACATATTTAGTAAACCTCACAGCTAGGAGTAGAACGCTACTTCAGTCCCAGTTCAAGTAAAGCGAACTTCTTAATATCGTCCTTTCCACCATTGAAGGATAGAGGAATTGCTGGCTCGGGACCACCAATGTTACTACGCGATCCAGCTTTCGCTTTAAAGCCAGCATCCTCATTTTCCACAACGCCACAATGAGCAGGCACCCACATGATCCTTACTCTCGTATTAGAACAAAGAAGATTAATGTAGTGGTTGCTAGTCAAAGGATTTTTAAGATGATAAAATCCTTCCCTAAACCACTAAACTTAAACGCCTCAATCGCACTATGGGTAAGTGCAATTAATTCAGACTACCCAAGAATCTGAGCTCATACTTTGGGCAATAAAATCCAAACCCTGCGCTGACTTCTGATCGAGAGCCATCCACAAAAAAAAACTATCGACTCAGACAACTGTCTATAGAAATTCCGAGAGATGTCAGTTTAACAACTGGCCACCATACAACTGATGCATACGACAGTTTAGTGTTTAAATAGTGTTTAAAGGCCATTAATGGCCCCTTAGTGCGTCAACAATCTGGCTCCAACGGTTTCGATCCTGGGCTTGGTCTTCATACTGTCCTAGACAACCAGAAGAAGCCAAGTCATTCTCTACACCGTGGAGCCATCGTCGCCTGCAACGACCTCTGCGCCTACCATTCAGAGATCGCTGCACAATTCGTTCAGGATCAGCACGCAGAACGTGACCGAGCCAGCGTACTCGCTGAGATCTTATTTCATGCACAATATTGGGGATCTTCATCAGATCTCTGATCTCGAATTTGTACAGTGCCATCTATTTCGCGTTTTGGGCCGTAAATCACACGCATGACTCTGCTCTCAAATGTAAGGAGCCATCTCTAGTACTCATCCGTCAGTGCCCAACTTTCACATCCAAACATAACAAGGGGCCTGATCAACGCTTTGTAAAGCTTCAGCTTCACGGCACTTGATAGGTGTTTAGATTTTAGCAGTGGCCTTAGAGGATACAAAGAACGACTGCTACCTGCCAGCCGCACTTTAATATCCTCAGCCACCGTGTTATCGTGAGTAATGAGAGAGCCCAAAAATTTGAAACTCCTCACTCCTTCAAACGTGTAGTGGCCACTACTAAAATCTGGTGTGCCATTATCCCTGTAACCAGAGATCATGTATTTCGTTTTTGACTCATTGATCTGGAGTCCACCAGAAGCTGAAAACTCTACAAGCGGATCAAGTGTTTCCTTCACTCCGTTGCTATTCAGTTCAATCACGCCTATATCATCTCATACGACAGTAAAGGTAAAACCAATGACTTGTAGATAAATGACATCATTTTGAGGGTGAGACCTCAGGAATTACCAAAGGCCCTATCTAGAATAGCACCTAGATACTTCACGTGCTCTGTCCTTGTAATTGCTTTACCAAATAAAGTGGGAAAAGATGACTCTACGTCTGGAAAAGACAACCAGATCAGTTTTAGAGGGATTGATGTACAACCCCTTTTGAAGACACCAAACTTCCACTATATGGAGTGCGTTCTGCATCAGATTAGATAAGATGGTCAGGTATTTACCAGAAACTGTCAAAACGAGATCATCCGCGTAGCTTTGCACGATGACCCCAGATCGCTGCAATTTAACAATTAATTCATCGATAACCATGAGCCAGGTTATGAGAGTACTCCTCCTTGCGGGCAGCTCAGTCTCGATGATACATGACATGAGCATAGAATCGATTAATCTAACAATGGTTTGATTAATATTAAAATTGATACACAATTGATAAAGCACCATTAGGAACACTCGATTTGAACGGTGCAAACGAGAAAACACGCCAGCGTCGAACATCAGTAGTGATCACTCTACGGGCTAAGTTCAAATCCGGAGTACCGACAAAAATGTCAGGCAGCTCGGAGGCAACCACACCCGAATCAACAATGTCACACCCAGGAAAGTGGACAGACAACAGAATAGCTCACCAACTTCTCCCTTGCAGGAGGTGAGTTTGCCGGAAGGTAGGCGAAGACGATATGGGTCGAAAAATGAATCAGCATACACGAGAGTGACTAGCATCGCCGCAAGATCAGCCGTGCTGCACTCTAAGATAGGCATCAATATCATTAGAAATATAAATGCATGCTCTGGTTTAAAGGACGGTGAACTTTAAAAAAATCCTGACAAACTTCGATTTTAAACTAGAAACCGCACCTTTAATGAGGATTAGACAAAAACCTGTATGCGATATATAAAGCAGCCTCTTCAGCTCATAAGAGGCTGACTTGCTATATTGCAGATTGATCTGTTTATACTCGAGCAAGGACGTCATCATGAAGACCAGACCAGCTGTGACAAAATCCTACGGTCCTAAGATAACCGTGAAACGGATCCTCTCAAGGACGTATTGTAACGACGCTCTGGACCCAGTAATGTATTCGAAGGACTTCTGGTCAACCCTGAACACAATTGACTAGCGATTAGCGATTAGCCTCTTGCTTGTATCGGATAACTGTCCATTCCGTGGTCGATACATTTGGATTGATTATGCCAATGGCTCACCAACCGAAAGTTGACAACACCCCCAGATGTCCTTGATTATGTCGATCTCTCTACAGAACCAAACGTACGTCTCATCATTGCTCGCTTTGAAAATGTTGACACCATCGGCCAGGTAGCAACCTAGCAATTGCGGCACAAAACCGGAAGATTGAGATGTCTCGAGTATACGACGGCCAAGCTCTTTTTGGAAAAGGCGCAAATTTTCCTCATTGGGACTAATGGCTGCGTTCATTTCCGGCACACAGAATTTTTTGACAGTTGCATTGGCTACTGTTTCTGCGTATGTGCGCGGATTTTTTGCGGTCATTTCAGGCATAGTGCCCGATGTCGAGCTGGGCCTTTTGTGTGTATTTGGTGAGCTATTGTAGGCTCGTCGGAAATCGCACCCAATACCAGTCCAGCTTTTTAAGTAAGCGTTGACGGCAACGCTTGCCAAGTAGCTTAACCTTACCGCGATGGCTTGGCTCAGTTATGGAGCCGTCCGAAAATAGTAGTTCCGAATCCAAATTGATATCTGAGTTGAAACCTCTAACTCCAAATCGGATTCATTGACAGTCCCCATGATTATATCTCAGGTTTAAAATGTCGTTGGACCTCGTTAGTTGCATGCTTTAATTATCAGCTCTTAGTCGCTGTACCATTATAACCGAAACACAATCCACAGTTATTCGTGGTATATTGTTATCCATAATCAACCAGATTTGCTTGATATCATCGATTCACCATCAGATCTACCATCAACATAGAGGACGTTATGCTGCCATCACTATACCAAATGATACAACTGACGTTTAAAATCAACAGCCGGAGCAACTGAAATCTAAGCTAAACCGATAAAAGGCGAAAAAGCGAAAACCAAATTCAATCAACCCGGATGACATCCGAAAGAGTACGAACTGAAGCATCTGGCAACATACGTGAAAAACGTAAAAAAAATGTTTAAGTTTCAATTTATTTTCGATTTTCAAATTGCAAATATAAGAAAAGATGTAGCTAAATATGTACAATCATGCGGCGGTGGTAAAGTGGTTAGGGTGATGTACTTTGGATTTCGATGACTTAAGTTCAAATCTCGGTCGGGGACAAAAGCTTTTTAATTTAATTTTAACAAATTGGTTCAACTTAAAGTATAAAAGATGGGGGTGGTATTGGAGATATGATTATAGCGGTAATGAAATTGTACGGCGGCGGTGTTCAATAAAGGAAATTGGCTTCATTGCAAATGGACAAGTCAAGTCTCGGTTAGGGCAAAAAATATTATTTTCAATTTAATTTCTTCTTAAAAATCGATTCAGATCGTAAGTATTAAAATGGATATACCATTATATTTATATGAAGGTTTGGTTAAGTGGTTAGAGTGATGAACGTAGGATTCGAGGAGAATTAGTTCGAATAAAATTATTTTATCGTGATAAAATTATTTTATTTTAAAAATTTCTTTTTTCAAAATTTATTTTTGCAACTCAGGTCTGGCTCTGGTTATTAAAATTTTCATTTTTCAATCATTAATGAAAAATCTTAACAGAAGCCGATTTGAAAACAAAGTTGACATTTGAGAGTTTTATAATTTTTTTTTGCATAGAGCAAGGCTAGAACTCAGGGTCCACAAAATTCCATAGTCAATAACTCTTAACCACTTAACCACCGCCGTATATAGTTAGTTAAACTGGGTGTGTAGTATATTTCATCTTTATTATTTACGATTTGCATAGAAACAATTCAAAATTGAACACCAAGTTGAACCATTTGGAAAGTCGAAATTAAATTTAAATAATCTCTGTCCGCACCCAGGCTTGAACTCCAGTCCTCAGAACCAAAGTCAATCACGTTAGCCACTTTCCCACGACCGTTCTTGGTAATTGTGTGATAAATCAAAATATATAATAGTGCGTTTTTTTATAGGTGCGTTTTTTTATTAACAGAACTTCAAGTTCTATAAGAACATCGGGAATAATATTGGGAAATTTTTTTTAGTTTAACCAATATATTTAATTTAAGTTCTATTTATTTGAATAAATTTCAATTTCTAACTATACTTTTTGACATCTATTGCGAAATAATACAGGTATCAAGCATAAAACAATGAAAAATATTTGTTTAAAATATTTCCTTTTAAAATTTCCCTTTTTTTCGAGTTCGTGTACTATGAATTTATCGCGAACTTGAAAAAACCAATGTTTTATCCAGAACATTGAAAAATAAAGTTAAATTTTATTTTATTTCGATAATAGTGAATTAAAATGTGTAGTTTAACATTAAATGTATCTTATTTATTGATAAAAAATTAAATTCATTTAGATTTTACTGAAAAAATGAGAAAATTCTATCCAGAACTTCATTCCAATAAGAAAATTTTTTGAATTAAAAAACACGACTATTGTTGTACCGTCCACTGCGCCATCTTCTAAAATAAATTAACTAGCGAAAAAGCAAACCATTTTCACAAACACGAACAAAAGTTCGCAAATTTTTTTTAGATGTCACTAGTGTAAACTACCAAAAATGATATGAAAAGACTAGCAACAATTCCGATACTAAATGTATTTGTAAC
Source organism: Tipula unca (assembly GCA_951394425.1). Classification (NCBI taxonomy): domain Eukaryota; kingdom Metazoa; phylum Arthropoda; class Insecta; order Diptera; family Tipulidae; genus Tipula; species Tipula unca. The sequence goes on along the minus strand of OX596383.1, from coordinate 12,031,998 downwards.
CAAGATAACAAAAACACCTTACTCAATCAAATTTTACTTCCTAGCTTGTAATAAAACTATGTACTAACTTATTCGTATTTATTCCTAAATGTTGACTACAGTAGAATTCCATAAAAGTACTCATACATATGCTGTTTTCTATACTTAAGTAGAAATGTCACTGCAATCGTCATTTTATCGAATCTACACTAAAACAATTAGTGTTCATTATCGTTTTGTACCTTAATCTACTAAGAAAGTGGACCAATGTATACTTACATAATTTTACCAAATCATTTCACATATTTTGTATTTATAATAAAATAATTAAATTCATGTATAAAAACATAATTGGCTTTTGTTTTTTTTTCTTTTAACTAAATTAATTCAATTAATTTCAGTAAACCCGTTCGATTTTATATTTTACATAATACATAAGTTTTATTATAGCTTTATATATATTATAGCTTTATATATAACATAAACATATACATATTTATGTATGTATATATAAATTCGTATTGGATATTCTGTTGTTGACGTTTTTACTCTAAAAAATGGTTAGATTTTTGTTTTTGATGTTAGTTCGTGGGCTAACCCTCCCCATGCTAATTTATAAATTCGGGTACGCCATCGTATCGCCGGATTCCATAAGGCATGAAGGAATAAATATGGCCCCGTTAATTCTCTAAATAACCATCCGATCACAAAATCAAATTTATTAAATGGTAATGAACCATTCTGTAAATATAAAATGTAAAAAGAAAAACAATTAATAAATTAATAATGCAAAACTAATGGTTGCTGCTTTACCTGAACTATAGACAGTAATATCCAATCGGATATAAACCATAATAATATATGAATTAAATAAAAGACTAGGGAGTCCCAATGAAATAATATTGAAACTGACCATGAGGCAAATGCTCCTATAACAAAACATTCGGCCAATGGTTCCAATATAATTATATGAGGCACCATTGCAACACGAAGTTTTGCCCATCTAATCAGTCTCTGTTGAAATGATGTAATATCACAGATACCAGAATTTTGCCATGCTGGTTGATTACTTATAGTTATTTTCCATCCCTTATCTTTAATACCTTTTGCTATAAAAAAATCTTCAGCTAAATAACATGCGAAAGCTTTTAAACCACCCAATTCGTCTAGTACAGATTTACGTAATAGACACGACATACCAGTATGGCAATTTATACCAAGTAAATCGGCCGTTAAATAAATTCGTGACTGCACGGTACCAAAATATATCTAAAAACAAATAAAAAAAATGTATTTTAGTAAATCAAAACCTTATAAATAAAAAATTACTTTTTCGAATATAGCTGCGAAGCCATCTCGATCACATGTAAATGGCATTTGATGCACCAGTCCCACATTATCAGTCATATGTTGTATCATATCTAGAAGCGTATCTTCTTTCACTATAAAAAAAACACAAAATTAAATTTATTATTTTGTTAAATTTATTCCCAAACCTGGTCTGGCCTGGATGAATAATCTCTCTAAATTACGTTGGATGTCGCGAGAAGTATGATGATTAGGATGAATTGAAAAAACGAAGTTTCTCGAGGTTCGATTTTCGGCAATGGTCAGAGTCAGACTTTCAACCGCCATAAAACGTTAAATAAACGACAACAAACTTAAATGCTACAGTATTTTTACCAACAAGATTGTTGGTTCAGTAAGGCACTAATATTGGCCTTTAAGAACTGTAAATAATAATTAAAAGCGTCGGAAGCATGAATGCCCCGGAAATTTGCAATTTGAAAATATCACATTTGCACAAGTTTATAGAAGATCAGAATTTGAATAAAATTTGGCGAATTCTACATAGTGGTTAAAACCAGAGTTACTTAAAGCTCCACAGGTTTAGTTTATAAAAAAATGGGAAACTTCGGAACCAAACCATATATTTAAAACTAATATTTACTATTCGAGAATTTCCAGAATTCATAAAAAGAGAAATGAGAAACTACAAGTTCATTCTAAAAATGTTCATAGCTGACTTTATAGAATTTGTAAATTGTAGTGCTCAAAATGCGGACAAATTTACGAATAGAAAGGATTTCTAGAACCCTACGAAGGTAACTTATAAAATTTTCAAAGCTGATGAAAGTTTAAAAGTTTGTAGATTTTACAAGAGTTCTGGAAATCTAAGAATTCAATTTCTAAAAATTTTCATAGTTAATAAAAGCTATAGAAATTTATAAATTCAATATCGGAACACTGCCAACATCATTAGAAATTCTTACCAAAATATTTTTATTTGGAGTCGTCAAGTAATTCATCAACTTACAAAGATCCGTTCATAATCTAATAGTATTGACTCGAATTCGTATTCGACACAAATTCGTATTCAAAAATACCAATGGTTCGAATTCGTACAATTTTTATTCGAATTCGTATTCAAGTTGGTTCGATTAGTAAAGAAGAGCTTTGATAAAACCAATATGAGAAAAATTATGGAATTTGTGCCATTAAAAATCTGGTATTAACAAGTTACGAAAGAATTTGAAAATTTGTGTATTTGGAAAACATATATTACAAATTAATAATGGAATGTTCCGAAATTTAGGCATTCATTATAATAAATCTAATCTATGGAATTAAGAACATATTTTTGCTTATCTTACTTATCTTTTCCTGTTCAACGTGTGTGTATAGGAAATGAAGTGACAAATTAATTACATAACACAATATATTTACTTACTTTTTATTCCACTATCTGATATTAAGACAAATTCATATTTTGCTGCCTCGTATGCCGGCGACATATTATTAATTTTTGGATTAACACCAACTTGTGATCCACCAATAAATAGTTGGGCATCGATTGTCGGATATTTTTCCCGTAATCGTTCCACAATTTTAACAGCCGGATCTGTTTTTTCCTCAATACAAAATAATATTTCATACATTGGATATTGCATTGTAAAAAATGTTTCTAAATTCAAAAATAAATTTGGATCATCGCCCATTAATGGCTTTATAATTGAAACACTTGGATATGGAATTTCGCGTGGTTGAAGACATGATTTTCTGTGTAATTTGTATTTTCTGGAAATATAGAAAGAAAAAATATATTTATTGTAAATGTGCGGAATTACCTTATATTGTGGTTGGGACGGTAACCCCGTAGGTTATATGATGATTTAAATTAGTTTGAACAAGATTATCTATTTGATAAATTTTAATAGTCTAAACCACTTGAAAGACACCAATTTTTCCAATTATGAACAATACTTTTATCGTTTATCGTCATGGGAATACCATCAAAAAAAATGTTCAAGTGGCCACTTGAGTTGATATTATCTCTACTACTGTACTAGACATGTGTAATCTTTTCGTAATTAGAGTATCATAAATTCTGATTAACTTGTTTATTATGTGGTCTAAGATCGTAACGTAAAATTAGAAGTAATGAAACGATTAGTGTAAAGTGGATTTAAGCAGTTTTTATAGTAAGCTTAGTATATAAAATTACACCTCACTTAATCTCTTCTGTATAATATATGGTGTGGTAAATGTGATTCATAACTATGTTGTTATAGAAAAAAATGCGCCTATCAGAGATTATCACATAATTACGATAGTACTATCGTAATTTTAGTCAATGAATCAAGCATTCCGATGATGGGTGGTTTCTTGTCCCGAAAATTACGATATTAGTCATAACCTCCTCTATATGTATATGGACAGCGATAAGAAAGAGCTGTAATCGCGGGGTTTAAGGTCAAATTCTCATATCATGACTCAATTCGTTTGAATTCTTCATTTGCTGGTGTACTCCGTCCATGGCTACTAATAAATCACTTACCCATAGCTAATTGCTAGAATGTGGATTAACCATTTTCCGCACCAGAATATCAAGAAAAATATTGAACATGCATACATGAAATATAACACTGGAGACATTTTGTTTTTCTTTTCTGCTGAATTTTACTCCTATGTGTAGAAAATTTTCCTTTCGAAGTATGTATCTTTTTTTTTTGATATTTTTGATAAGAATATTAAGAAAATTATTTTGTTTTTTCCACAATTAATCACATTTAATGTTTAAATATATTCACAATAGTTCCTAGATATATCAGTAATAAATTAAATTAAGTAAAAATTTAACTATAAACTATATTTTACTTCTTTTTCTTTTTATAAAAACTAAATAAAAATATTTTCTTGACATTTTTTTTTGTTGTAATTTTGAGGTTAGGAATTTATTTGTAGCATAAACCATTTATTACACACACAGCATTTTTATATACACCACAATTTAAATACATAACTTATTTAGAACTATATTTTAGAAAATATTTTATATATATAAAAATTAAATTATATATCCGTGGGGTTTTATTTAACCAAATACATGACAACGATCAACGATTGGAATGGTCGCGCACTACCATACCATCACCACCGAGAGTAGCTGTCAATGTAAAAATTGCAACAAAAAAAATGTATTATAAAAATGGTGCTGCCCATGATATAAGAAATATTATATATTTATACAATGCCTATGTATTACTGGCCTGATAAGTCCGTTATAGCATATGTATGTGTCGAGTAATAACAAACAAAAATCGTTCCATACAAATCATATGAAAACTACTTTTTTTTTGCATTTTTTGGTCTTAGATTTGTAATAACTTATAAATTAGGCCCAAAGACACTTATTCATGTACCTGAGTACAAGGAACAATATGTTTTCGTTCATTTTAAGATGAAAAATTATTCAGTTTCCACACTTTTCATTCATGAATTTCAACAACTCTCAGTCAAGATTATCATTATTTTTTTAGGGGTAAATATGAGAAATTAATAATTTTCGCTATTGGTGTCCCTTATTATTCATATTAAACTGCATCTGTTTCACATTCGAAATAAGCGAGCTAACAAAAATCGGTTGGTGTGAGTGACAGAGATAAATAAAATTTTTACGAAAACAAATGGAATGAAAACACGCGGAAATTCTCAGGAAGAGTATAAAATACAATATAAAATATTTATAATTTACACACACATGCAAACCGGAGAAAATATACCCAAACCCAATTAATAATATAATGAGGTTTAAATGAGAAAAGAAACAAACGTAACTATATGGTACTTTTGCCCTTGCCAGATGTCAATTCAGGAGGTATTTCCCATATGAGTTGAAGCCACAAAAAGTAATGTGTTGTGTTTTTCATTCCATTTGTTTTCGTAAAAATTCTATTTATCCCTGTCACTCACACCAAGTGATTTTTGTTAGCTCGCTTATTTCGAATGTGAAACAGATGCAGTTTGCTATGAGTATTAAGGGACACGAATAGCGAAAATTATTAATTTCTCATATTTACCCCTAAAAAAATTATGAAAATCTAGACTGAGAGTTGTTGAAATTCATGAATGAAAAGTGTGGAAACTGAATAATTTTTCATCTTAAAATGAACGAAAACATATTGTTCCTTGTACTCAGGTACATGAAAAAGTGTCTTTGGGCCTAATTTATAAGTTATTACAAATCTAAGACCAAAAAATGCAAAAATAAAAGTAGTTTTCATATGATTTGTATGGAACGATTTTTGTTTGTTATTACTCGACACATACATATGCTATAACGGACTAATCAGGCCAGTAATACATAGGCATTTGTAATATATATATCTTGGGCATTGTTTACACACACATGCAAACCGGAGAAATTGAATTTCTATAATTATAAATTTTAGTTACACATTTTTAGTCAAAGAGATATGACGCACAATTTCACGTGGGCGTTTTATTGCTGGTATAATTGTATTTATTGAATTAAATTAATTTATTAAAATGAATTTACTAGTTTATTATTATTTATGTGCAACAAATATATGATAGCGAACATTTTTTTTGTAAAACATAAATTATAATAAACTAGTTGATCATAAAAAAAATTAATTTAATTCAATAAATGCATCATTCGAACAATAAAACGCCCACGTGAAATTGTGCGTCATATTTCTCCCACTAAAAATGTATAACTAAAATTTATAATTACAGAAATTCAAGTTGGGTATATTTTCTCCGGTTTGCATGTGTGTGTAAATTATAAATATTTTATATTGTATTTTATACTCTTCCTGAGAATTTCCGCGTGTTTTCATTCCATTTGTTTTCGTAAAAATTTTATTTATCTCTGTCACTCAAACCAACCGATTTTTGTTAGCTCGCTTATTTCGAATGTGAAACAGATGCAGTTTAATATGAATAATAAGGGACACCAATAGCGAAAATTATTAATTTCTCATATTTACCCCTAAAAAAATAATGATAATCTTGACTGAGAGTTGTTGAAATTCATGAATGAAAAGTGTGGAAATTGAATAATTTTTCATCTTAAAATGAACGAAAACATATTGTTCCTTGTACTCAGGTACATGAAAAAGTGTCTTTGGGCCAAATTTGTAAGTTATTACAAATCTAAGACCAAAAAATGCAAAAAAAAAAGTAGTTTTCATATGATTTGTATGGAGCGATTTTTGTTTGTTATTACTCGATGCATACATATGCAATTTCAAAATTGATGTAGAAAATCGGCCTATCCGCCTATTATATATTGGTATTGATTTATAATATATATATCTTGGGTGCTGCCCAAACTGATGATTTTGTAAATTATATGGTTCGGTAAATATTTAGGTAATCTGATTTGTGTACAGGTATTTCGCTACAATCAATTATTGCTCGATACGAGATTCTAGATTTCGAAACTTTCCAGATATCGATTTGTTGCAAAGTGATGTAAATCCTCTATGTCATAACCACAGATAAGGACATACAGATATGGAACTTGTATGGACGAATTTTACATTTGTGAATTCAAACTACAAAATTGTATTCCAATGAAATCTAACCCAACGAGAAATAGACCGATATATAAAAATTTACATTTTCATCCTTTTCTATTTTGTTTTGTACACAAATATTTTTTATTGTATAATTCATAAAACATTTTTGATTCTTATTAAAATTAATACAGGAGTTGACATGGCAACGATGCATATTTGAAAAAATATAATTTTTTTATACCATTTCTACTGAATTTTATTACTATTACCAACAAAAAGTCCATTCCTACATTCTGTGTATGATTGTATGTAGTTCCATTGTTTCAAAATATTTTGGTAAACACAATACGTGTATTGGTTTTGTTTCATTCAAGTTTCTAAATATGATTGCGACAAAAGAAGATACCAAATTTGGTGTATACGATAAAAGGAGATGTAAAATGTTGTTTATGTTTATTGTTTATATTTTTATACAATAAAAAATATTTGTGTACAAAACAAAATAGAAAAGGATGAAAATGTAAATTTTTATATATCGGTCTATTTCTCGTTGGGTTAGATTTCATTGGAATACAATTTTGTAGTTTGAATTCACAAATGTAAAATTCGTCCATACAAGTTCCATATCTGTATGTCCTTATCTGTGCCGAAATATAAAACTTTTTGACGACAAATCTGATACTATTTCAAAGTGAACCGCCTTCGTTACAAAGCTTACAAAAACGCATATGTGGGCTGTTGTATTTTGTTGCGATTTATTTTTCAACAGCATTGGAGCACAAAAATCGATCCCTGTGGTATTAAAAGTTCGTGCCGGCTTAAAACGTTCTGTAGGCAAATCATCCATTATCTGTTGACTTACTCTTGGCTTGGCCCTGAAGCAAACCACACAAGATCTAATACATTGCTTAGCTGTATTCTTGGCAGCAAGTGGCCAAAACATTTGTCTCACGAGAGATACAAGCATCTGGGCGCCAGTGTGTAGATTTTGTTCATGCGGTAGAAGCGAAAGACTAATTTTGTTAAATTGTCCTGACCGTCAAGGTAATAAATATTGGTGTTTTTGATCATAAACAAGATCTGACTTTGACAATCTTCCTCCTACTCTAAGCAAACTTTCCGAGTCTAGAAACGGATTCAATGAGAGCATCGAACTTTTCCGAGGAAGTTGACGTTCTTTAACCAATGTCGATATTTCGTTGTTAAAATTTTTTTCCTGGACTACTCCTGAACTAATGCGTGTAGAGCATTTTGTATTTCTTGTATGGACAATGTTCCACAAATTCGAATATTCTATGGGTTTGCATTGTTTCGAAACCTTAAACAATATGCGGAGATTCGAAGAAGCTTCATATACGAGCTGTATCGATTTATTAAATCATTTTGATTCGCATCTTTCGGAACAGTAACAGTAGCTAAAGTTGTGTACTCTTTTTTCAATTCGAGCGTTTTATCGTCCAAAATTTGTTTAGAATAATCAAAATTCGTAGATAATTCATCTGTTAAATATAATATCGCTGGTCCGTTCCACCAAAGATGAAAGTTTTTTAATTCATGAGGTAAAATGTCCCTACTTATGACATCTACTGGATTTTCATCGGTTGAAATATGATTCCACGAATAATTCATTGTAAGATCCTGAATTTTACTGACTCTGTTGGCTATGAAAACTTTGAGCTTGTACGGTTCGGTTTTAATCCATGTAAGAGTTATTTGTGAATCAGACCACAAATAAACATGGTCGAGAGCATTTATAACAGTTCGCACAAGTCGAGATAGTAAAAGCGCTGCACATAATTCGAGGCGCGGTAACGAAATGGATTTTATAGGTGCTACTCTTGTCTTACCACAAACAAGCTTGACATGAGCTTTGATGAGTATTTGGTCAACGCTCCGGATGTAAATGCATGCACCATAAGCACTCTCGGAGGCATCGGCGAACCCATGAGCCTGTATTGATTTCGGGTTATCACATAATATCCGTCGATTTATTTGAATGCCATTGAGACAATTAAGATTTAATCGAAAACTTTCCCAAAATTGAAATATGTCGTTTGGTACAATTTCATCGCAGTCAGTATTTTCTTTCCATAATTGTTGGATGATAATTTTGGCTAAAACTATTACTGGATCGACAAGACGAAGTGGATTATACAGTTTTGCTATTTCAGAAACTATTTTTCTCTTCGTCATAAGAGGTGTTATTTCCATAGTTGGAACGATAAAAGTAAAGCAATCTTCCTTTGGCTGCCACGCTAGACCAAGGGCCTTATTGCATTCACTGGAATTTGTTTCGTTTGTCTTCAAGACTTCCCTATCCTGGATCGGAATATTTGCTAAAATTCGTTCATCATTTGAAGACCATTTATGTAAAACAAATCCTCCTAATGCTAACATTTTATTGAGTTGTTGGCGTAATTTGATTACATCGTCCAATTCGTCAGTTCCGGTTAGAATATCATCAACGTAAAAGTCACGTTGGGTTACAATACTTGCTTCGGGGTAATTAAAAGCTTCGTCCATTGACAATTGCTTTATTGTTCTGGTTGCAAGATATAGAGCAGCCGCTGTTCCAAATGTAACAGTTCGAAGCTCATAAATGCCTATTGGTTCGTTTTTGTCCGCTCTCCACACTATTCTTTGCAATGACGTTTGAGTAGGGTTGATATAGATTTGCCTATACATTTTATTAATATCACTGGCGAAAACATACCGGTCTTTCCTAAATCGAAGCGTTATGTCAAAACAGGTTTGTTGGGCATTGGGTCCAATCATCATGACTTCGTTCAACGATAAATTTGATGACGACTTCGCTGAAGCATCAAATACCACACGCATCTTTGTAGTTGAACTTGACATTTTAATTACTGCGTGGTGTGGCCTATAGAATACATGATTAGGCTCTTTCATGGAAATATCGCTTGCATCAATTGGCTTCATATGGCCCAATTGAGAATATTCGTTTATAAATTTACTATATTGTCGTTTAAAGTTCAAGTTACTTTCGAATTTTCTTTCGAGGGATAAAAATCGATTCACAGCTTTGATTTTTGATTCTCCAAGATTCAAATAATTTTCTCGAAATGGAATTGAAACTGTGTATCTGCCAGTTTCATCACAATAATGGTTGTCCATAAAATGTTGTTTATATGCAATTTCCTCCTTTGAAAGGTGTTTCTTATCGATCACGGGTTCGACTTCAAATAACTTTTGCAGAGACTCATGTAAATCTAATTTGGTTTCCTTCTGTAAGAAGAAATTGGTATGATGTTTTGTATTGAATTTTTGCTCTATTGCTCCAGTTAAAATCCACCCGAAAACTGTTTCGATCATTACGGGAAGACTTTTTCCGAGTCGATGTTTGTTCATAGAAATTATTTCGAAAAATATTTCTCCTCCAATCAATAAATCGATAGGACGAGAGATACTAAAATTTGGAACTGCAAGTGGTGGAATATCCCATCGTTTTATATCAAAACTAGAAGACGGAATTGGTTGCCAAATCTCTGGGACAACGCTGTAGTTCAACATTGATTCGAACTTTGATACTTTAGACTTGACAGTATTCAATCCTGAGATTGACACCATATTTTTCATGCGTGGTAATTGTAATTTTTCTGCTACGCGTAATGCTATGTAGTTTGCATCACTGCCAGATTTGTCTTCAAGCAATACAATGGCAGTTGGTAAAATGACTTTTTTTGGAACTGTACCCCTTACCGCATAAAAATTATTGTTTTCGGAAGTGGTTTGTTCAGGCATTACTCCAGGGAGTGAGGAGGATTAAACTTCTACAATTGGCTTGTTCGGGAATGCTCTCGATTGCACATGCGGTGCAATAAAGTATGGAGTATGATGTGGCTCAAAACAGATCTTGCATCTGCTGGATGGGCAATTCTTGAGCGCATGATTTTTCAAGCAATTTATGCACAACCTCAATTCCTTTATCTTATCATACCTCTCATAAGTAGACATTAGAAGAAACTCAGGACAATTGAAAATTAAATGATTTGCCTTGTGGCAAACACCACAAACCTCTATATTTGAACTGACCTTAATATTTGGTTTCTTGTAAAATAAAAATTTTGATTTAACGTAAGTTTTGGGTACTGCACCTGAATTTGCATTTGAATTTGCACCAAAAACGCTTGAGAATCTGGCCTAACATAATTAGATTTTGAAAATTGTTGGTACCGCTGAAATTTAGGATTTTTTGTAGCTATTTCCATTGAATTTGATGCGCATTTTTTCAACGAATCAACGGACTCTAAAACACGACACTTCTTTTTTACAAATTCAATTGATAGAAGGGTTTGCCACGCAAATTCGTAGCCATCATCAGACAATACAATTGTTCCCAGTTGTAATTTGGTTTCCTGATTTAAGCGATCTAAAAGATATGAATATTTGACAACACCGGGTAGACTTTCGTCATTATGGATAAGTGCAACAAATGTGTTGCGAAAAGGAATCCAATTTTCAGGCTTTCAATCAAAATTAGGGATTGGAATATCTGATAGTTTTGGTTTTCTATGACCGAAGGTCAAACCTGTTTCTGACTATATCTGATAGACTGGGTTTTTCTTGGAATACCTTTTGTTTTGCACTAGTGATTGTAGACGTGCCTTTAACTCACAAACATCATCATTAAATGACTCCACATCAAGAAGGACTTCTTGGAAATCTGAATCAAATTTAAATTCAACGATTCGTTCAATTAATTGATTATATTGTTTTTGTAATTTCGTTTAACCTTCAATTCTAATTTCAAGTTCCAGATGTGAAACTTTTGGGTGATCTACATTATTTATATATTTTACGATTTGTTCGTATTTCAATGTCACAGCTCGAAACTGTTTAAAGAATTGCTCCTTTCCCCGACTGTTAGCACTTGGTGCTTGAAAATTTTCACCATAAACAGGTACTGAAAACTTCGGTTGTCAGTGCTGTTCAACAGACTTTAGGTATAGTAAAAGTCAGACCCAAGAATGATTGGTTTGATGACGAGTGTCGTCTTGCAGATGAGCAACAAAATATAGCCCATAGTGAAGTGCAATCGTGAGAAAAAACAGGGCTCTTCTTACTACAAGGGCAGCTAAGCAGATTTGTAGACGGAAGAAGCGAGAATGGTGGAAGGCCGAGGAAAGTACAACAACTCAGCAATGACGTAGCAGTTCACGTAATTTCTTTAAAGGAATTACTGGACTGCACCATACTTTCAGGCATACATCAACTGCCATTCGGGACCGGGATGCAAACCTCTTTGTCAACAACGACGCAGTATTTGACGCATGGAGTGGACACTGTAAAATCTCAGTGATGCCTTAATTCTAAAATTAAGTTCGCTTCGATTTATGAGTTTACTTAATAGATTACCACGGGTGGGGTCTATTAAGTAGGTGAGAATAAATCGTTGTATTATTTATTTAATAGATTACCACGGGTGGGGTCTATTAAATAAGCGAGGGTAAACACGTTGTTAAGGTTTAAATTTATTCTGATTTTATTATTTCATTTTTCCAGTATATATACAAAATCTTATATACTAATTACACTAACAACAAATAAATTGCAAATCAGCAATTTTGTAGAAAATTACACTAATATAAAATTGCTGAATTGCATTTCTATTGTTGTTGTTGTATACATATATATGATGAATTAAATCATATTTCGTCAACATATGTGTATGAAATATAATAAAATTGTGCATTTTACCCTGTTGCCATTGTGGGATATTTTGTTGCACTGTTGATCTCAACATATTCCCGGGCCGCCATTTAGAATATTATACTGGGATATTTCATGTCTTGCCTCACGTTCGGTCAAGATCCCAAACATATCGCCTAGCACTAGGCCCATAGTGTTTCCTATGCGTCTTTTCGGTCGTTGTACCTCCTTGTTGCTTGCTAATAATAATTCATTGTCCGCAATCAAATTGTTGTACTGCCATTGAATTTGTTGAAGAATTAGGTCGCAATTTAACCCAGCTATATTCAAGCATGCCGCCTTTAATTCATGTTGTATTTGCTTAAATGCTTCAATTTCTTCCCAGTAATTGCTCATGTTGTAATATACTACCAATGTCCATTTCATAGCTACTACTTCGAGTTTACCTATTTCTTCGAAGTAAATCCCTGTGGAGTGATTGAAAGGGGTTATGTGTACGTTGGCCTGCACAATTCCCAAAATGCAACAAATGGATAATGTGGCTAAGACTAGATGATTGACGATCCCTCTGTTCTTTACATGTCTATGAGGCTGCCGCCTTAAAACTTGATTGTCCTTTTCCGGTGATTGCAATTCTCTAGGCTGACCTTGGTTTGTTTTCATGGGCATAACTTCCTGTAAGTCTTCTTCAATTGGTAATTTACACAATTTTACAATCGGTCGCTATAAATTGCATTTGACTGTCGCTACCCGCAACTAAGTCATCTTTTCCGGCATGTGTTTCCACGATTCTCCCTAGCTTCCATCGCGTGGCAGTTTGTTGTTCATCCTTCAATAATACCAGGTCATTGATCATTAGATTTGGCTGGCTGCTCTTCCATTTAGTTCGTTGTTGTAGTTGGTGCAGGTATTCGGAGGACCATCGTTTCCAAAAGTCCTGAACCATTCTCTCGACTACATGCCATCTCGTTCTTAATGATATGCGGTCAATTTCTGCGGCTGGTAGCGCCTTGAGTGAATCTCCTATTAAGAAGTGCCCGGCGTTAATGCCGACAGATCTGCAGCATCATTTATTAGCGGCGTTAGTGGGCGAGAATTGAGACATGCTTCTATTTGAGTAGTCACGGTACACAGCTCCTCGAAAGTGAGTGTTGTTTCGCCTATGATCCGTTTGAGATGAAATTTCATTGATTTAATCCCTATCATGGTAGCAATGTCGCTTGGTAATGTTGTCATTGCGCGGTGGTGTTCCTTCTACATTACGTTGTTTGCTCCTACAAAGTACGTTCCATTATCAGAGTAAATGTCGGTGCATAATCCTCTCCTGGATATGAATCTTTTGTAAGCGGCAATGAAGGATTCTGTTGTTAAATCGCTAATTATTTCAATGTGAATGGCCTTTGTTACCATGCATATAAAAAGAGCAATGTATCCCTTGTATGTCTTATGACCCCTGCCTTTGGCATATCTCAATTGGATGGGCCCCGCATAGTCGATTCCCGTTTTGGCAAACGGTCTTCCCGGCCTCACTCTTGCTGATGGTAGGTTTCCCATTAGTTGTTTAGATGACTGTTGTTTATGGCGAAAGCAAATAATACATTTTTGAATTATCTGTCTTACAGCTCGTTTACCATCAATGATGCAGAATTTGTTTCTTAATGTTGCTAATGTTAATTGTGTACCTCCTTGTAATGTACCAATATGAGCTTCTTCTATTATTCTTTTTGTAACCATGTTGTGCTTACTCAGGATTACTGGGTTTTTACTTGAACTTGGAAGTTTTGAATTTTGTAGTCTCCCGTTCACACGTAGCAAGCCGTTTTCGTCTAATGTTGGATTTAGTGATAGAATTTTGCTCTTCCTGCTGATTATTTCGGCTTCATTAAGACGGTTTATTTCCTTGTGGAAATATTGTTTTTGTACGAGCTTGAGAATTGTTATTTCTGCGCTTTGGAGTTCTGAACCAGTTAATTCATTTCTATTATTGCTTCTACGCGAGCAGTTGTTGATGAATCGTTTGCAGTATGCGACTGTACGTTTTAATTTGTTGTAGCTGGAGCATCGCTCAAATAATGGAAATGCGTGAACTTCCGTTGTTATAGTCATTATTTTTATCGCCCTTTCTTCTAATTCATCTGGTTTATGCGTATTACTTCGCATAATAGGGTTGATTGACTTCCACCTAGTTGGGTTTTTCCGAAGAAAATCTGGACCGTGCCACCACAATTTGTTGTTTAGTAGTGCTAACGGTGTCGTACCACGAGAAGCTATATCCGCTGGATTATCGCTTGATTTTACGTGGTGCCATGTTGCTGCTGGTAGAATAGTTTTTACTGCTGAAATTCTATTTGCCACGAATGTCTTAAATTTGTTTGGTTCCCCTGTGATCCAACATAGTGCAGTGGTCGAATCTGACCACGCATATACTTTTAGGTTGTTGATGTTCAAGCTTCTTTGTGTGTGTTTATAATTTTGCCAATAGCAGAGTTGCATTTAGCTCCAATCGAGGGATGGATAGCTTTATTTTGGTTGGCGCGACTCTTGTCTTTGAGGTTAATAGTTGTGTTGTTATAATTCCTTCCTTATTTGTTGTTCGACAATAAATTGTTGCTGCGTATGCGTACTCTGAGGCGTCAGCGAATCCGTGAAGCTCCGTTTCGATCTCGTCTGTTGTGTTTATCCATCTCTGGATTGTTATGTTTTTGATTTCGCTCAATTCTTCTTTGTATTTTATCCACCTTGTGTTTATGTTTTCTGGCAAGGGCTGATCCCAATCAATTCCTGATGCCCATACTTCTTGCATCATGATTTTTGCTGTGATTGTTATAGGGGAAAGCCATCCAACGGGATCAAAGAGCTTGGATGAGTCGGATAATAGTGAGCGTTTGGTTGGCTGTTTGTGTGATAGTTGTGATGTATCTACGTTGAATTTAAAAAGGTCCTTTTGTGTGTCGTATAAAATGCCTAATGTTTTAATGCAGTCATTTAACTTGAATTGAACGTCGCCCGTGCCGTGTAGCTCTTTGGGAATCTGATTCAATAGTTCCCTTGAATTAGAGAACCATTTCCTTAAATTCAATCCACCTTGTTCTGTGAGCATTTTGAGTTCTTGTACAGCTCGAGTTGCTTCCTCTATGTTGTTCGAACCTGTTATCAGATCATCTACGTAAAAATCGGTCAACATGATGCTTGCTCCTAATGGATAATCATTGTCTCCGTCGATAGCTAGTTGTTTTAAGTTGTTCCGTATGTCACCGTTTTTAATCTGTATGCCTCCATTGGCTTGGAGGGGTTGCTTCGCCATAGTATTCGTTGATAGTTCTGGTCTTGTTTGTTAATCCATGTTTGGCGATACATTTTTTCTATGTCTGCTGTCATTACGATTTTGTGTTTTCGCCATCGTAGTAAAATATCTGCTAGATCCTGTTGTAGTTTTGGACCATTCATCAAGCAATCGTTTAGAGATAGTCCATTTGTTGTTTTGGATGATGCATCAAACACTACTCTTAGCTTTGTGGTAGTGCTGTCCTTCTTGATTATGCCGTGATGCGGTATATAATAGATATTGGTTGATTTACCATCTTCTGGTCTTTCCTGTACTGGTTCCATGTGCCTCAAATTTATATATTCTTGCATGAATTGTTGATATAATTGTTTGAACGACGCATCTTTCTTGAATCGTTTTTCTATAATTGTATCAGTCTGGCAGCGGCTTTCTACCTGGATTCCCCTAGTTCGGCTTGGTTATCCTTAAATGGAATTCTTACAATGTATCTGCCGTCTGGACCTTTTTCTACAGTTGACTCAAAATGTTCTTCTATCATATTTTCTTCTTCAGTGGTATCTCTCTCTTCGGGTATTGAGTCGTTTTCTACCAGTAATCTTAGCTGATCCTCTATACTTCTGGTTGCAATCATCGTTGTTTTGTGCTGATTTCCTGTGTTGCTCCTGCTACCCAATATAATCCAACCGAATTCCGTTTGTTGTGCGCCATCCGGCTCGAAGGACCATGTAAAATCTCAGTGATGCCTTAATTCTAAAATTAAGTTCGCTTCGATTTATGAGTTTACTTAATAGATTACCACGGGTGGGGTCTATTAAGTAGGTGAGAATAAATCGTTGTATTATTTATTTAATAGATTACCACGGGTGGGGTCTATTAAATAAGCGAGAGTAAACACGTTGTTAAGGTTTAAATTTATTCTGATTTTATTATTTCATTTTTTCAGTATATATACAAAATCTTATATACTAATTACACTAACAACAAATAAATTGCAACTCAGCAATTTTGTAGTAAAAAATTACACTAATATAAAATTGCTGAATTGCATTTCTATTGTTGTTGTTGTATACATATATATGATGAATTAAATCATATTTCGTCAACATATGTGTATGAAATATAATAAAATTGTGCATTTTACCCTGTTGCCATTGTGGGATATTTTGTTGCACTGTTGATCTCAACAGACACTTTACTGACCTGCTTGATGTTCATCATGCGTCACAGACTGTTGTTGAGCCACCTCTAATACAGACGGCGGAGATTTTCACTGAGGAGCCATCCCATGAGGAATTCACTAAAGCCATGCAGAGATTGAAACGAAACCGCTCACCTGGAGGGGACTGCAGTAATTCGGAGCTCTTGATATTTGGAGGGGATACTTTGTGGAACTGTCTTTTCGACCTTATTCGATTAGTATGGCGAACCGAAGATATGCCTGACGAATGGAAAGTGGCCGTGATATGCCCCATCTTCAAGAAGGGAGACCGCTTGAAGTGTGAGAATTATCGCGGTATAGCTCTCCTTTGCACAGCATATACAAGTAACTGTCATACATTGTATTGGATAAAATCACTCCTCTAGCGGAGGGCTTGCTTGGTGACTATCAAGGAGGATTTCGTCCGAATCGATCAGTCATTGATCAGGTTTTTTCTCTGCGGACGATTCTGTCTAAATATTATGAAACATATACATCCCGGTACATCAGGTGTTCTTGGATTTCCGGCACGCCTATGACTCGCCCTGGAGTACCTACGAATGCCAACAAAATTGGTACGACTTTGTAGGATTTTTGCAGTTAACTCGGGTGTTCGGCAGGGAGATGCTCTGTTCGGCAGGGAGATGTCTTTTTCGTTAATTTATCTTTTTAATACAAAAAAAAACTTACAAAAATAAAACAAAAATAAATTGGAACCTTGATGGTTGTTGCTGACTCTGGCGATGGACACGAATCGTGCTAAATTATGTTGTTCGTTCTGGTTTTTTCTTTGTGATCGGCTTCCAGCTGAACGATTATCCGGAACTAATTTCTGCTCCCGATTTTATTATGATAATTATACTGCATAACATCTTCCGGTCGAATTATCGTATTAATTCGGCTCCCGGTGGTTTACTTATGTGTATACGTATGTGTATAAGGGGTTACTTCTATCTCGTACTTATAGATAGTATAGTTTTGTTTTTTATACACGTTTTAATTTTTTTGTTTTGTTAATTTTAATTCTTTAACTTAACCTTTAGTTGAATTTTTGATTAGCCGCTTACCACGGGTGGGGGCTTTGTCACTAATTTCTTCCACGGTTTTCAACTGAATCTCCCTTTGAGTGATGAGGACAATCCTTTTTATTGGAATAGTTAGCACCCTTTTTCTCGATCACTCAAAACATGATTATTTTTTTTTTTTTATGTTTTCGGTTTTCCCAACTAATATATACATAAATTGATTTATGTACAAAAAAATATAGAGAAGGATATTTCCCTTTCTCTAAAAAAAATCAATAATTTGTTTTTCTTATATTTATTTCTTAATATCTATTGGTTGGGTCTTTTTTTTTTTTAAGTTGTCCAACGCGAATTTTTTTTTTTTTTTTTTTAATAAATTCTATATATTTATGCGTGATTGGACTGAATAGCAATGGAGTGAAAGAAATACTTGATCCGCTTGTAGAGTTTTCAGCTTCTGTTGTACTCCAGATCAATGAGTCCAAAATGAAATACATGATATCTGGTTACAGGGACAATGAAATAAACTTAATTAAACTTATTAATAAACTGTATATTATTATTATTATTACTATATCGGCATGCTTAGCCGGGTTACGATGTTACCGTCCCTGCTAACGAGGAGGCGCATACTCGCTTGTGTTCTGATACTACTTTCTTATTTCTACCTACCGCTCAAGACGGAATCACAGGATTTCTTGAAAAAGATGAGGTTGTGTGGCAGGATTACAGTTAGTTTACTTGCCGGCCACTTAACCCTTAAGTCAATAATTAGTTTATCTCTAGCTTCTTGAGCTAGATCACAGTCATAAAGGATGTGTTCTTAAGACATGAACGGTGTCAATTAACACTGTCCAGTATGGTAACTGGCTAGCTCAGTCGGTAGAGCATGAGACTCTTAATCTCAGGGTCGTGATTTCGAGCCCCATGTTGGGCGCCATCTGAAACGGGGACTCACCATATAATTGTACCGATTACATGGGCTCGTCCCAATTCCTAGAAATTGTGCAGTTGACCGCCACCGCAGCTATATATCCCGCTAATTCATGGGGAAGATATGGTCATGGGGTTTGGTGGGGCAGGTCTGCACCTTGATAAGCTGCATACTTTGGACAAAATTTCTCACATAGACTTTCTGTCCAACCGTAAATTTACGATCAGAAGATCGCAAATTATACTGATGTGCATTCCTATTGTATGATTGGCGCAGGTGGAATAAAACTTGCTCCTGGGCCAAAGACAATCGGTCAGTTTTGTGTTTGATTGTATAGTTTGCTAGTGTCTGGCTACCCAGTAACCGTAATAACTTATATTGGGAACCGTGGGTAATAACATGTTGTCCGAATACTAAATATGCTGGTGAGAGTGTTGTAGAGGCATAAACTGTGTTCCGTAGAACACCTGCAATTTGTGGGAGATATCCCAGGGGAGACGTCTCAGGTCTGGTGATCTTCGTCCACGTAAGCACGTATAGCTGCTAGAATGGATCGATTAACGCGTTCTGACGCATTTGCTTGTTAGGAGCGTATATGGTTAGGAGCGTATATGTCGAACACACTGGTGAGCGTATATGTCGAACACCAGACTGGTCTAATAAGGAATGGAATGCTTTTGAAATAAACTGTTTGCCATTATCCGTGTGGATTAGTTCTGGCACTAAATATAACGGGAAAATCTTTCTTTCTAGGTACACTATAACCTTCTGCGATGTAGCGTCTCGTAATGGTTTAAGTAGCACGAACCTGGAATACTGGTCCAATACTATAAGGATGAAGGTGTTTCCGGCTTTTGAGCGAGGATAGGGGCCCAAAAAGTCGAGATACAATTTCTGGAATAGACGTTCAGACTCTTGGTAGTTTCCCATTGGTGGTCTTAAATTGATGTTTACGGCTTTTGTAAGTTTACATATCTCACATTGTAGTACATAATTTCTATCATCTCGAGCTAAGCTATCCTCCTTGAGAGATCAGACTGATTCATTAACCATTGCAAACTGGCATGATCATTGATGATAACAAACTCATATCCTTCAATGTAGGCACGAATTACGCTTAGTACTGCCGCTAGACATTCTAATTCAGTCACACTATAATTACGTTGTGCTCCATTCAGCTTGTGGGAGTAGAATGCAATTGGATGTTCACTGTCATTGTCACCTTTCTGGAATAATACACTGCCTATCCCAGTTTTTGACGCGTGGACTTGAATATAAAATGTGCGGTTATAGTCTGGATGACTAAGGACTGGTGCTGACATCAAACAGGACTTCAGCTGTGTCCTTATCTGTGTCATAACTTTAAATATTTTTCAAATCACGTTTCTGTTATTTAAAAAAATATTTTGAATGAATAGAAAATCATTGCAGTCGCAGTCTCTATACTTAAAACGCGTTTTTAAAAGTTTATCTCTAATATCGATTTCAGGATGAATTAATCTTTTACCATCAAACTAATAATAAATTAAATCGATCTGAGTACAATCCGGTAAAATATTTGAATTGCTCGTTGATGATATTTGAAAACCGAAGAAAAGAAACGAAACTAGAAAGCGTTTGTGTCGTCCTGTTGTTTGTATTAATATGGATTTGTGTTGTTTGATCTTTTATGGAAACAATGACTGGTCCATCGTTATTACTATTTTTAATTTCTACGGTGATTGCTCGGCAGGACTCGATATGTTCCGGTTCTGAAACCATCACAACACCAGCAATCCAATTTCAGTCCGATTGCAATTTAGTTCGTCCCTTCTGCTACATTGTTAATTCTCGTTATCTCAAACTTACGTAATGGAATATTTTGGGATGGAATTGATCCAGCCTTGAGAATTTTAAATGGACCTATTGAAATTGGTATTTACAAAGTTGAGATCATTTTGATGACGTCTTACCAGTTCTCAAACTTATGATCCATTGTTTTTTAAATTTGTGTTCACTTGAAAAGTCGAATTTAATTAACGATTTTTCTATGCTTAAATTATTTGTGTTTTAACGTCAAGTATACCCTTCCTACGCTATTGCCACCTACGAATAAGAATTGAACTAAATTAAAAAAAAGTCGTATGCCCCATTTGCTAGAAACCGATCGTACAAAAGTCGTATTTCAAAATTCGGACTATGAAGTTGAAAATATTTGCCCTCAAGAAGAGTAAAAGGCGCGTTTTTTTGTCAATTTGATTGGGAGAGAGATTGTATCGGTCATGTGAACACAACTTGATTTACTGTGACTGCAAATTTACAGAGCTCTCACAATGCAAAACTTTTTACTTTTTACTTACAAGTTTGTATGAATTTCATTTTGAGAAAAAAAAAATTTTTGTTCGTTATGTTGGTGAAAAACTTTTAGAAAAAGTTATCGAACTCCTAACAGAGCTCTCACAATGCAAAAACTTTTTACTTTTTACTTTTGACTTTTGCCTTTTGATTTTTTTTAGCTCGCACAATGAAAAAGAAAATTAAATTGAAGCCAACTTCATCATTATTAAGAATTGTTTACAAAAGTTGTTTACAAAAATTGTGACATTTAATTTTCCAACCTCTATATAGTTAATAATAATTTTTTTGTTCTCGTATTTCTTAAAAAAAATTAATTTTGTAATAAAAATTGAAAGTACAATTAATTATAATAGTATTTAGACAGTGTACTAAATAGACAATTATAAATTATTTTTTTGTTGGGTTATGTTATGCTGACATTTAACGAAAAATATTTGTTGGCGCCTATTTTAAAATGTTGTTAACTTCATTCGTTTCAATTCATAAGGCAAAAGTTAGGAGTTCGATAACTTTTTCTAAAAGATTTTCACCAACATAACGAACAAAAAATTTTTTTTTCTCAAAATAAAATTCATACAAACTTGTATTTAAAAAGTAAAAAGTTTTCCATTGTGAGAGCTCTGTAACTTTTGCCTTAAGAATTGAAACGAATGAAGTTAACAACATTTTAAAATAGGCGCCAACAAATATTTTTCTTTAAATGTCAGCATAACATAACCCAACAAAAAAATAATTTATAATTTTCTATTTAGTACACTGTCTAAATACTATTATAATTAATTGTACTTTCAATTTTTATTACAAAATTAATTTTTTTTAAGAAATACGAGAACAAAAAAATTATTATTAACTATATAGAGGTTGGAAAATTAAATGTCACAATTTTTGTAAACAACTTTTGTAAACAATTCTTAATAATGATGAAGTTGGCTTCAATTTAATTTTCTTTTTCATTGTGCGAGCTAAAAAAAATCAAAAGGCAAAAGTCAAAAGTAAAAAGTAAAAAGTTTTTGCATTGTGAGAGCTCTGTAAAGTTAAAATACCCGCCGATTATTCGTTTTCAAAAATTGGTGGTTTTATAAAAAAATAATACAAACATTTATAATGATTTTTTATATGACGTTGCAATAAAAGATATATTCAATTTTTTCCAACAAATAACGGACCAATCTGAAATTTATGTATGTGTTTTTAATACTTAGGTATAAACTATTTCACTTTAAAATTTATTTAATTTTGTATATTCTCTAAGTATTTCATTAAATGATATTAATAATAATTTGTACCTAGTGATTTATTTTGTTTTGGTTTGGTATCATGTAACCTTATTCTAGCAGTTTTGGCTCCATGCAGTTTTACATTTGAAATTAATTTTGCATAACCCTTCTATACAGTTGACCAACGCTTACATGAAGATAAAAAATAGTCATTTTTACTGGTAAGTATAAATATAATAAAACGCAATAGACATTTACTCAATTTTCATATAGTTTACATGGAAATGCTCTCATTTTTACAA
>OX596383.1:11999223-12004223 GCA_951394425.1 Tipula unca | reverse complement strand
TATTTCAAGTCAGTCGAGAGACGTTTTTTTCTTCCCGTTAAATTTATTCACAAAAATCTGAATAAAATAATAAATTTTATTTTAAAGTCACGATCGCGCGCAAAATTAATGGGAAACGCTTTGATCCCGAGATAAAACCAAAAATTAAATATATAAGCGACGTCCTTAACTAATAAAAAAAAATGATATAAATTTTATTTAAATAACTTCGATGATATTAAGTTATAGTTATTATTTAACGAGAATACCGGAATGACATTTATTTTATTAGTGTGCCCGGTGCCCTAGAAGGAGAGTAAGTCACATTTTTTATATATACGAATATGCACCTAAAATAAATGTATGTATTCTCGAGCCTGACATATATATATATATAGATAATTAAAATAATTTTCCAATTTATACAAAAAAAAATAATAATAAATGATCATAATGCTATTTTTGTTTAAATTTCAAACAATAATTTACGTAAGTAATTAAATTACTTTGAATTTGAAAAATTAATGCATAAATATTATTGACTATAATTATATATGGATATATGTATATATGAATTTATACATGTATATATATACACATACAAAATACCTACATATATATTATATATAAAAATTTAATTTGATTTTATATAAATATATCATAATATAATCTTATTTATTTAAATATATCCTAACTTAGTTTTTTGAATCTTTATTATCCGATTCATCTATATTATCATCAGAGCTAACTTGTTCGTTTAGTGACGTAAAGAAAGAAACTAAACTAGACTGCGCCACACCTGTAAATAAATATAAAAACTTAAAATTACCAATTTAAACTAAAAATACTAATATATTTTTTTTTAAAATTCTAGTAAAAATTATAATTAAAAATATAAATACCATAAATAACAAATTATGTATGTAATACACACCACATGCAATAATAAGTGATCATGAATAAAATTATGATTGGTTTTCCTCGATTTACACGCAATCAATCACAAATGTAATGAGCGGAATTTAATCAGGCATATTTAATATAAAAGTAAATTTTACAAATAAAATTTAACAAAAATTGTATTATTCATTATCGTGAGAAGTGGGTGGATAAAAGTGACGAAATGGGATTTTTAGTGGTGTTGAAAGATTATTAATTTCTAAGCAGTCACCAATACAAAATTTTTAAGGTTATAAACGGATGACAAAATATTTTTAATGTTAAATGATAAATTGAAAATTATTTTGCCGAATAATTGTTTTCAAACAAAGCGGATTATGTAAATCGGAGCCAGCCATTCGTAATTTATACTAAATTTAAGATAAGCTAAAAATGTTATACTAGACTATAGTTTGTGAGTTTGCTATACATAGTATTTACGGTAATTCATTAAACGGTGATCATAATATCCACATGAAAATATTATCTTCTAATTTTCGTGAGAATACTATGATCGTATTTTTCAATTTATTAATAAAATGTGTTACCTTAAAGCCCAACTGTTAATATATAAATTTAATGTACATTGAACACTTATCCCCTTTTGAATTCGAAAATTATTACAAAAAATTTAAACTGAAAAATATTAATACATATTTCACGACAATTTTGACCTGGTATTCCATCAATTTAATACCCCCGTCCGTGTACAAGAAAAACATTTTTGTGACAAAAATAAAATGTTACTGACGCATATGTGTTATAACAATTGTTTGAAGTTAATTCACGTGATTACCATCCGTTTAAAAATTAGTTTTCATCCAGTATATAATTTGGTTCCCGTAAGCACATAATTATGTCCAAAAATGTATGCACATGTTTATAATATATATAATTCAGCAAGTACACAAAAATTAATTGTAATTTTTAAAATCTTTTGAGATTAATGGTTCGCATGAGAATAGCATTGAATACAAATAGATCATCAAATTCGAACTTATTAGTTGGAGATTGAACAAGAACTTTTACAAGAACGTGACTTTTGTACGTTTTGGTAAAAGATTTTGTATAATCCGTTTGTATTGATTTTTATAATTTTACCTTAATAAAACTAACAAAAAACTAGACAAACTTTACTGAAAAATTATAAACTAATTTTAATCTTTGTGTACTCTATATAAATGTGTTAAAGCCAAATGGTTTATCAACGAATTTTACTTCGTTTTTAATTTATTTTTATTAAAATAACTAAAACTAACAATTCAAATATTAATCGGTTGAGTATTATATTACATATGAATTTAAAATTCGTGCGTGATTTCGAAAAAAATATAATATATATTAAACAAATTAACAATATTATAATAATGAAGTACAAAGCGACTCATTTTTGTTAGAAATCTTCTATTGAAATTACAAAAATAATGAATAGAAGATTTGCGAACATAAATAAATAAAAATAAATAAAATGTATGATATGCAAAATCAGGTACAAACGAATTATCTATTGCAAATCATATATAAATTAATTAAATAAAACAATTCAGACTAAAAAATTAATAATAATTAATAGATGTTTTAACAACAAATAGTTAAGCATTAAGAAAATAAAATCATATTAGTTATACAAGACAAATACAATAGAATAAAATAAAAATTTGAATAGATTTTGATTCGCCAGAATAATTAATTATGAAAAAATAATAAGTTAAATTATGCTCCATGCATACAAAATAAGCGTTAATACATATTATGTAAATAAATTAATATTCACGCGGAGTTCGCCTATAAAAACTTCGCGATTGATTCCGCAAAGCTCTTGGGGATTTTTTTATTCGTATATATAATTCACCGATCATACCTTTTCCTTCCTGCTCGTTTGGATCGGTCGAATGTTTCCAATTTGTGAAACCTTCTATACTTATAATATCCTCTTCATAAAGTTTATCGACCATTAACCTAAGAACACCTGTAAAATCAAAAATCAATAATTAATACAGTTGTAAACCAAAATTACAGCGAGCTCGAGAATAGGGTTGTCAAATTGTACCTGCTGGATGCTCGTACGTGTTAATCACCCTTTGTATTGCGTATAAACACTGCAACTCATTATTTTCATTATTTTCAATATACCGTCTTAACAATTGGATTTGTCCTTCGAAAACAGGTACATTTAATTTATATGACGAATTAGTTTTCTCTAAAGAAAACTTTACTATTGCAGTTGTCAAGGTCCTAATGAAATTGTTGTTATAATTTTCCACGTTAACCTAGATAATAAAGAGAAATATATATAAAAGATTAGTTATTTTTCATCTCAAATAAGTCATAAAGAATTATATAAAGAAGATTAAAAATTTTAATTAAATGTTTTAGCCTCCCTAAAGATTGGGTCTCGAGGTAGGATATTCACTTTAGCATGTACATAGCTCTAAGCCAATAAAAAATCATCCATTTCCCCACTTTCATTTTTTAATATTTTTATCTTCTGGTCGGATGTAAATAGCTAGGATAAATATCCAACCTCGCGAACCAACCTTCAGATTGCTAAAATGTAAAATATAATTTCAAAGTTCTTATTCAAAGATTTCTCGAATAGATGTATAAATACTATAAAACATTATTATTAAAAAAAACAACACGAATTTCTTACCGATATCCACTCGATTATTTCGTCGTAAGGAGTTTGTATGTTTAGCAGGGAGAGCAGTTTCTCCTGGAATTCAGTCATTTCAAGTTTACGTCTAGGATTAGGTGGCGAAACATGCGATTGTGTAATATATTGTAAATTCTGTAAATAAAATAAAAACAATTTGAGCAATTTTGATCCGGAAAACACATTTCTATTTCGTAACACACTCACATTACAATTAACAAAATCATCTGCATCAGTTTTTACAAAATCACTCCATTGAACTTCGGATGACTTCCATAAATTTCTAATAAATTTTGGACCATATTCCCCTAACAACTCGTCAAATAAATTAATTAATAGTGGTCCCCCTAAATTAGCTGCAATCGGTGCAGTTGCAACAATCACTAAGTCTTTTAAATTTATTATCTTATGCCGTAATAACGGCCCTAGCATTTCTGCAACATATTCCCAAATTTTTGGATAATCTATGCTGAAATCTTCTGTTAAATCTAAATATTTTCGTAGGCCATATATAAAGTGGTTCAATTTGATAGACTGATATTTTTTAATAGCGTAGACAAATATTTCCGATATTTTAATTCTATGCTTCCGCTTATGTTCCAGAACATGACAATATGTTTCCCTTGGAAGTGACCATCTATATTCGGGTGGTATTCGCTGAATTTCGATTTCACAATCCTCCATGGATGTAATGTTATTGCAATATTCTTCGAATATGTCAAACGAATTAAGCATTAATTTTATGATATCTTCAGATGGTTCGGATAAATGGATTTGATCGGAATCGCCACTAGTTTGAGATCGATTAGATGAAATAAACGCAGTGGCACCAGTATCTAATGGACTTGGAGCACGTAATTGCAGCAACGGTTCGTTAGATTGCGACGATGATGATATCATACTAGACGATGATAATTTATTAGTTGGTGGAGCACGCATTATTGGACTATCATTGTAAGCATCGCGTGTTTGTGAATTACGTGTGAATGTCAACGATTCAATACGAGACGATTGTGGTCGATCGTATCGCTCCATTGAATCGCGGGAATGATACGAATCTTTATTTCGGCTGGTGCTGGAGCTACTACCACTAGTAAAGGGTCGCTTTGATTTTTGCGAATCGAGTAGAGGGCTAAATTTATTGGTAGTTGGCGTCTCGATTGGAGTCTGCTGCCTTGTACTCCATTTGTAATATGAAGCACTTCCAAGAGCCATGTTATTCGTAATATTCTATAAAATAAATTAGTTAATTTAGTAAATATATGTTTTTTTTATTATAGATTATTTATATAGATTATCATTGGAAAAATACTGGGTATTATAATAATAATATAATTTATTTGGATTTTATTTATTAAACAATTCAATTTTTTGATAATTATAGACAAAAAATATATAGTAAAGTTATTAACAATGAGAAATATTC